>SKCR01022053.1:0-15320 GCA_019454045.1 Zanthoxylum bungeanum
AACATATCAAAACGTTCATCAAACCTGAGAAACTAAACAAAATATTAAGTAAAATGGGTGGTAAATATTGATATATTTTCCGCTAATCACACCCCCAAACCTAACATTTTGCTAGTCCTCGGGCAAAACAATAAAATAAAAATTAAATTAAACTAAGCCACTTTCGTAGGGATCACGGTTGCATTTAGCGTATGCAACAAGCCTTTAAGCCCCTAGGTGTCCCTAGTGGACGAGTTGTAGTCTCGTGAGGATTTACAACAATGATACCCACAAACATTTTACAAAAGTAAAAAGATAGTAAAACTAATGCACACAAAAGTAAAAAGACAAGAGAAAAGAGAATAAAGAAGTTAGCGACTATCAGGTGAAACTTCTACTCCAAGTTACTAGTTGTTTTGTTTCTTTCTAAATTACCGAATAAGTAAATTCTCCGATTATATTTACCATTCTCCATATACACAACCAACAAAGTATTATTCAACTCATTTTTTCCCACAACAGTCACAAGTGTAGTTGATAAGAGGGTAATATTTGTTTCCTAAAGTTTTATCAGAATTCACACCTTTTTGCAGCAATGGAATAATTTTTCTGATTTTTCTCTTTGATTTTTTATTTTTTTATTTTTTTTATTTATATACAATATCTTCCATCTATGTAGCGAGCTTTAGGTCAGTGACTCCCAAACCAGTTGGCTTTAGGGCACTAGGTGTTAAGACACCCTTACAGACTTAATTACTCAGACTTCAGATATATATATTTTTTTACAATATCCTTGATCCATGTAGCGAGTGTTGGGCCAGTGACTCCCAAACCAGTTGGTTTTAGGGCACTAGGTTGTAAAACACCCTTACAGACTTAATAACTCGGATCTCAGATTTTTTTTTTACTCCATCGCTTTTTAAGATGCTTCCTCCAATTAAACTAGAGCACTGAATATTACAAATTTTTCAATTACGTCTCATGTCAGTATGTTACCATGTATGTTGATAATACCTGCCAACTGAGCATATGAAGATCCATTTTAGTCCGTTTTATGGAGAATTTACAAATTAAATAATTCAAAAGGAAATAAACAAAAACTAACTTGTTCCGGAAATAGGTTTGAAATATGTCTCACGAGTGGAAACTCCTTACACAGCTATCTCTTACCAATTTCACCATTTTTAGTCAAAATAAAAGCACAAAAACGAAAAATATTTTTGTAATTTTTTAAAATTTTTCAATTTTTTTGTATTTTTCGAAAAATTTTGGACTAAAAACAACACACAAACTAAAAACAAGATACTAATCAACTAATTCCCTCCCCCAAACCTAAATGAGACATTATCCCCAATGTCTTAAACAATAGAAGAAGAGTTTAGAAGATAGTACCTAGTTAGCTGAAATTCTATAGGAAAATTAAAGGTTAAGATCCAGGTTAATCCGACGCCTCTTACCACGATCATTCTCGGACCAATTTATCTTAGAAAGGATAGGATCAATTTGTGGTTCAAAAGCTAAGATTGGTCAATTAAATCTGGGGAAGTTCTGGCAGTAAAGAGAAGTTCTTTTAGAGGTTTTTTCACGAACCCGTTTCTCTGGGCATCCTCAAGAAATACACAAAGAAAATCATAATATCCTTCAATGTTGTACAGCCAATCGGTTTCTGGTTTATGTTCAAGTTCGCCCAAGATAGCACTATAAAAATTTCCTCCAATGTGCCCAAGCCACCTGGTAAAGCAATAAAAGCATCAGCACGATTAATCATCTCTACCAGTCGTTCAGACATACCTGGCACGATTAGTTATTCTCCGTTTGATAGTCCAATAAGTTTGCCTCCGCCAAGGGTTTTGGGATGATTCCCTTAACTTGACTGCCTCCTTCCTGTACGGCCTTTGAAACGATCCTCATAAGTCCAAGATTGCCTCCGCCATATACTAAATGCATATTCCTTTCAGCTAAGATTCGAACCAATTCATGTGCTGCTTCTATGTATTGTGGTTTAACACCAACACTAGTACCGCAAAATACACAGATGTTTTCAACTCGTCTTCTTGAAGTGGCTTCCATATTTTACTCTGGATGTCTTCAAAAGTGCAATGATGAGTTGAATTTATAACACTTGAAAAATGTGAGTAAAAATGATAGCACTAGTACCTGCCAAATGACAATTATTAGTTAAATAGTAATATAAATCATGATAGTCAAAAAGGTCTGGATCCTGTCAGAGAAAATAAAAGAGAACAACAAAACAAATCAAAATTATTAGGAAAAGATAAAGAGATATAATATGTACAACACATGAATTTCATGATACACATATCCACTGGGATGCGTCTCAAGAGTTTTAGTTATGTCATCCAAAGACTCCTTACTCAAGCCATCCCTAATGAAATTAATCTTATCTTCGCGGTTATCAGACACTATTCCTATAGAATGACAACGAGTATTACAAAATATGCGAGCACATTTGTAACAAACACCCATTCTTAAACCAGGCAAATAAGAAGTACAAGAATCAGAATACTCACCTGCTAATCGGACCCGTGCTTTGATTACCCAACGAATTTCATTAGGAATACCATGGATCGTCAGTAGTCTCATTCTTTTCAAGCGAGCTTTGTAAACTTTCATCAGAGTTTTTTGAGGGAGAGAAGGATATTACTTGTGAAGATTTATGAGAACTTCTTCCATCTTAAAATAACTTAATCTGCAAAAACTAAACACACAAAATTAAATCACACCAAATCACAATTTATACACAAATATTACATGGGTTGCCTCCCTGCTTGCGCTAAGTTTAAAGTCGTCAGCTAGACGTGACTGTCCGAACGTTATGCTGGATCTGAAAGTGTGACACTTTCTTTTTATCGCTCAAATGATTCTCCCCAGTAGTGCTTGACACGCTGACTATTTACTTTGAATGTGTTGTTGGTATTAGGATCCAGTAACTCAACAGCTTCATATGTTAAAACCTGAGTGATCACAAATGGACCTGACCACCTTGATTTCAACTTTCCAGGGAAAAATTTCCACCTCGAGTTGTACAACATCTGCTGCCTTGGTTCTAACTGTCTGTGTATTATTTTTCGATCATGCCATTTTTTAGTCTTTTCTTTGTACAATCTGGCATTCTCATAGGCCTGTAGGTGAAATTCCTCCAATTCATTGAGTTGGTGGAGTCTTCTCTCTCCTACAACGTGTGGATCAAGATTCAACTTCTTTAGTGCCCAGTACGCCTTGTGTTCAAGTTCAGTTGGCAGATGGCATGTTTTCCCAAACACCAATCGATATGGGGACATACCAATGAGTGTCTTGAAAGCTGTTCGGTAGGCCCATAATACTTCATCGAGTTTTATAGACCAGTCCTTCCTTGTTGATCCAGCGGTTCTCTCTAATATTCTTTTGATTTCCCTATTTGAAACTTCGACCTATCCATTTGACTGTGGATGGTAGGCAGTGGCAACCTTGTGAGTAACTCTGTATTTGGATAGGAGTGCATCAAAATATCTATTACAGAAATGTGTGCCACCATCACCGATAATTGCACGAGGTGTTCCGAACCGAGTGAAAATATTCCTTTTAAGGAATTTGATCACCACTTTTGAATCGTTGGATGGCAGTGCAATTGCTTCAACCTATTTGGAGACTTAGTCTACAGCAACCAGGATGTACAGGTTTCTAAATGATGGCATAAAAGGGTCCCATGAAATCAATACCCCATACATCGAATATCTCTACTTCCAAAATATTTTGCAATGGTCCTTCATTTCTCCTCGAAATATTCCCCGTTCTCTGGCACCTGTCACATTGAAGAGCAAAAAGATAAACATCTTTAAAAAGAGTGGGCCAGAATAAACCTGATTGAAGGACCTTTGCGGCAGTTTTGTCCCAGCTGAAGTGTCCGCCATATGGTGATGAATGGCAGTGCTGCAAAACACTATTGACCTCCTCCTGTGGAACACATCATCTCAGTAGTTGCTCAGCACATCGTTTGAAAAGGTACGACTCATCCCAAATATAGTGCTTGACTTCTTTAAAGAACTTCTTCCGTTGCTGAGTTATCCATTCCAACGGCCATTTTCCTGTCACAATGTAGTTGACATAGTCTGCATACCAAGGGACTTCCTGCTGTTTCATGGAAAATAGTTGTTCATCTGGAAAAGTTTCTTTGATTGAAAGTTCTTTGCTAGTTGTTTCTCCATTCTCGAGCCTCGATAAATGATCTGCCACTTGGTTTTCTATCCCTTTTCTGTCTCGAATCTCCACGTCAAATTCTTGTAGAAGAAGTATCCAACAGATCAATCTGGGTTTAGCATCTTTCTTCGTGATCAGATATTTGATTGCTGAATGATCTTTGTAGACCACCACTTTGGGACCCAGCAGATAAGAGCGGAATTTGTCAAAAGTGAATACAACTGCAAGTAACTCCTTTTCATTGGTTGTGTAACTGAGTTGAGCTTCATTCAGATTTCTGCCAGAGTAGTAAAGGTGAGGAAAATCTTTACTTTGCGTTGTCCCAAAACTGCACCTACAACAAAAACACTAGCATCGTACATCACCTCAGATGAAAGGGTCCAGTCTGGTGCTACAATGATGGGGGCAGAGACCAGCTTTTGTTTTAGATCTCAAAAGCTTCTTGGCATTCTTTGGTGAAGTTGAAAGGCACATCTTTCTCCAGAAGATTACAAAGAGATTTTACAATTTTGGAAAAGTCTTTGATAAATCTCTTGTAAAAACCTACGTGTCCAAGAAAACTCCGAATCCCTTTTACAGATGTTGGTGGAGGTAGTTTTTCAATTGTCTCGATTTTTGCTTTGTCTACTTCTATTCCCTTTTGTGAGATCCGATGTCCAAGAACAATGCCTTCCTACACCATGAAGTGGCATTTCTCCCAATTGAGTACCAGGTTTGTATCTTCGCACCTTTGTAACACCTTTTCCAGATTTTGCAAGCAATGGTCAAAAGAATCTCCAAATACAGAGAAGTCATCCATGAAAACCTCCATACTCTGCTCCAACATGTTTGAGAAGATTGCCATCATGCAGCGCTGAAATGTGGCAGGGGCATTACATAGTCCAAATGGCATTCTGCGGAAAGCAAAAGTACCATAGGGACATGTAAAGGTAGTTTTCTCCTGATCTTCTGGGGCGATAACAATCTGATTGTACCCTGAATATCCATCCAGAAAGCAATAATACTATTTCCTGCCAGTCTGTCCAGTATCTGATCAATGAATGGCAACGGAAAATGGTCCTTTTCTCGTGGCTTTGTTCAGAATCTGGTAGTCCATGCATACTCTCCATCCAGTTACCGTTCTTGTTGGAATTAGCTCATTCTTTTCATTGGTGACTACACTAATTCCTCCTTTCTTTGGCACACACTGCATAGGACTCACCCAAGTGCTGTCTGAGATGGGGTAAACGATACCAGTATCCAACCATTTGATATTTTTTTCTTTACGACTTCCTTCATGATTGGATTGAGTCTCCATTGATGCTCCACTGTGGCTTTGTATTCATCATTCATCAGGATCTTGTGCATGTAAAATGATGGACTAATGCCTAGAATGTCTGCATAGTCCAGCCAATGGCCTTCTTGTGTTCTCGTAAAACTCTCAATAACTTTTCTTCCTGCTCCAATGTTAGTGATGAAGATATAATAACAGGTAATTCAGAAGAGTTTCCAAGAAATGCATACCCGAGACGGCTCAGAAGAATTTTCAACTCCAGCTGTGGTGGTTCTTCAATTGAGGGCTTGATTCGATCTTTCTTTGGGAGTTCCAGACTTTCAACTGGTGTGGTGTTGATTTAAAACGGAATGGCTTGTCAAGATAGTTGATATATTCCAGAATTTTAGCATCAAGCTCGCTGTCAGTCATGTTGGTGATGCAAGCTTCAAGTTTGTCCGTGGAAATTGTATCAGTATCCTGGATGATACTATCAACAACATCAATTCTGAAACATTCTTCCTCATTTTCATCGCTAGGGAATTTCATGACTTTGAAAACATTGAAGGTAACTTATTGGTCCTGAACTTTCATTGTTAGTTCTTCTTTTTGTACGTCAATCACAGTTCTACCTGTCGCCAAAAATGGTCTCCCAAGAATGATAGGTACATCTTTGTCTTCTTCCATGTCAAGGATGATGATATCTGTTGGGAGAATGAGTTTGTCAACTTTAACCAGCACATCTTCTACAACTTCTCTCGGAAATGCGAGCGTTCGATCGGCAAGTTGCAAAGAAACTGAGGTAGGTAATGCTTCTCCAATTTGTAGTTTCCTATAAATAGAAAAAGGCATTAAGTTAACAGTAGCACCTAAATCACATAAAGCCTTACCGATGTAGTGTTCTCCAATGGTGCAAGGGACTGTGAAACTGCCAGGATCTTTCAACTTTGGGGGAAGTTTCCTCTGAATGATGGCACTGTATTCTTCCGTCAATGCTATTGTCTCATAATCTCCCAATCTCCTCTTTCGTGAAAGAATGTCTTTCATGAATTTGACATAACTGAGCATTTCTTCCTAGGCTTCTACGAATGGGATGTTGATGTTTAGCTTTTTAAACACTTCCAGGAATCGAGCAAACTGCTTATCCAGTTTGTTGTTCTGAAGACGCTGAGGAAAAGATGGAGGTGGAATGATCTGTTCTTTTTCTTTTTCCTTTGCTTCTTTTTCCTCCATCTGTGGAACTGCCTTTTGGAACTTCCTCAATTGTTGCCTTGATTCCAATATCTTTATTGATTTCAGTACCGCTTTTCAAAGTAATGGCTTGACATTGCTCATTCCCTCGGTTCCTTGGATTTGGTTATGTGTTGCTGGGAAGATTCCCTGGCGGTCTGTAACTCTGAGCATTGGCCAGTTGTCCAATTTGATTCTCCAGTGCTTTGATGGAAGCTGATTGGATTTGAAACATAGCTTCATATCTTTTTAACTGAGCCAACACTTCTGCCATTACTGGTTCTTTTTCATGCTCCTAGCCTTTGTTCTGTTGCTGAAATCCAGGTAGTGGATAGTTTTGCTATTGGAATCCAGGTGCTGGATTATTCTTTTGCCCTGAATTATTGCTTCATGAAAAGTTAGGATGATTCCTCCGCCCTGGATTGTAGGTGTTGGAATATTGATTCTTCCCCTATTTGTTGAAATTATTGACATAATTCATCGTCTCTTCAGGTTGGTTTGGCTCTGGTGCTCCTCCAAAAGATGAACTTGTGGCTCCAATATTGTTTTTTCGTGCTGCGAGTCTCCATGTATTTTCATATCTGATCCAGCTTGGCACTGACTGCTGTGTTTGCTCCAACTTTATAAATTCCTACAATTCTTTGGATCATGCTTCTTTCTGTTGGCCACAAGAAATTGTTGTTAGACATTTCTTCATTTAGGTCCCAGGCTTGATCTTATCCTTTTGCCATTAGCGCTCCTCCAGCAGCAGCATCAATTGTGGTTCTCATCAGTCTAGAAAGTCCATTATAGAAAGTTTGGACTTGAAGCCATTTTGGAATCTCATGGTGAGGACATTTCCGGAGAAAATCTTTGTACCTTTCCCAAGCTTCGTAGAGAGTCTCTGAGTCAAGTTGTATAAATGATGTGATGTTATTCCTCAGTTTTGATGTTCTGGTTGGTGGAAAGTACTTTGCAAGGAATTTGGTGGCTAGATTGTTCCATGTTATGATGGAACCTGCTAGTAGTGAATGTAGCCAAGCCTTAGCTCTATCTTTCAGGGAATATGGAAAAACCCACAATCTTATTGCTTCTTCAGCTCCTCGGTTGTAATTGAAAGTGCCGTAAACTTCCAGGAAGTTACTGATGTGGGCATTAGGATCTTCAGTTGCATTTCCCACAAAATGAACTGATTGCTGAATCATCTGAATGCATGTTTTGATATCACCTGCATTTGCTGGTAAGGGAGGAAGTACAATACAAGAAATGAGGCCGTCCACCACATGAATGGTTCTGTCTCGAATGGGAATTAGTGGTGCAACCACCAAAGGTTCAGGTTCCATGTTAACAAGCGCTTCTTAGCCTTCTCGTCTTTCCCTTCTTAACTGTCTGATTATTCTTTCAATTTCTGGGTCAAGCGGACGGACTTCAAAGCTTCTGGTTCGTCTCATGTAGTGTCTGAGAACCTGAAACAAGTTAAAACAGAAATAATAAGCAAAAATAAAATTAGATACAAGTAAATGTATCTAACCTCAAAACTAATAGTGAAAAGATAAATAAGTCCTCGGCAACGGTGCCAAAAACTTGACCGGCGTAATCACACGCGTATAACGCAAGCGCACGTGTCGTTCAAGTAGTATAAAAAGTATCGATCACACGAGGACTTAAAACCTTTTGTTATCAATTTATGAAGTTAAATGTTTACAAGTATCTAATAGATTGATTGTTTGATTGGGTGGTGACTTTAAAACTTAAAACAAGTAAATAAAATTGCTTGAAATTAGATTGAAGAAAATTCAAATTTATAAAACTATCCAGGGTTGTGAATCCTTCCAATATCTTTTTAAAAGATGAAGTGGTTATTTTAAATTTGTGTAATATATTGGTTTATTAACCTGGAACACGAAATTATGTAAAAGCCTCTTCCGATGGTCAAATACAAATACCCAGTATAACTCAATTAATCATATTCCTATGTACCCAAATTATCTGAATTCATTAAGATTAAGTTCCATTTATGGATACCCCCGACCGACAGGTATATTCATATCCTGTAAGGAAATCTATTAAAGGATTATCTATCCTCAAGGAAGATCGTGGGCTATTGAGTTTAAGGTCTTTAACCTAAAATCCCTTTTCCAAGTTCATTTTAATTTTACCAGTTCAATTTTATTAATGGACAGTTAATAAAAAGCATTAGGATTAAGGCTCAATAAATAAACCTTTATATTACTCAAACTATAATTTACCCCTTATAAACCGGTGATATTGGATTTCATCACAACCCCAGATAACTGGCTTAGTTACGACACATATTTACAGGTAGTAAAAACTTAAATAAAATAAAAGACATAAAGTAAAATACTGAAAATTAAATACTGAAAAGTAAATAAAGTAAAATTAAAAAGTAAAAAAATAAAAGTAAATTACTGAAAAGTAAATTACTGAAAAGTAAATTACTGAAAAGTAAATGCTGAAAGTAAATAAAGTAAAAGTACAATAAAAGAAAATGCTGGGGGTTAGAGGATCAACTTTTATTACTACTATTTTAGATATCTCGCTTAATATAATATATTAACTTTGCGTGATAATTACCAACCAGCCATGTAGGCGGTATCCTGATTAAGTCGAATTAATAATTAATCACCAACCGACCAACCAGACGGTATTAATACTTAGTCAGGTTAAAACCAATTTATAAATATTTACCAACCGGCCAATATAGCGGTATCCTCATTAAATCAGGTTTTAAATAATTTATATATTATAATTAAGGGAGATTAATCTAGATAGCAATAATAAAAGCTTTACATTTTACCCCAGCAAGGGGGAGTTACCTCTTCATTGCTTGAAACGTAAAAACTGCAAAAGTAAAGAAAGGAAAGTACTGTGCGTAAAAGTAAATTACAGAAAGTAAAAACTGAAAAGTAAAAAAAAAGAAAGTGCTAAAGCGGAAATTAATTACTGAAATCTGTAAATAAACAATCAAGATACAATCTATTTATTCTTTAGGAATTTATAAATGAAATGGCTTGGTATTTATAGGCAAAATTTTGCCTCCATCAAATTCTCCACCAAAAATTATTAATTGCTCCACTAATTACTCCACCAAATCCAATATTAATTGCTCCACTAATTTCTTATCATGTTTGGTAATGATTTGATAATTTTATTATTTATTAATTTATTTATTTTTTGTTTTGAAAATGATTGAAAATGACTTTAATAATTACACACAACACACTACTGGATGGTTCATCAATTTCGGGCATGAACTCTTCAGAATTCGAAATTATTTTATCTTTCAAAGTTGTAGATCTTTGAGTCTTCTTTAATCTGGAACTTGAATTAGCTCAATCCGATATTGGAGCAAAAAGTTATGTCCAAAATACGATAGATGTGCAAAACTGGAATTTCTAAAACTGTACTTTGTCAAAAACGCCCTTTCAAGTTTCCAATCTCCAAAATTAATATGTCAAGTCCAATATTTGCCCTTATTTGACCCATATTTCATCCTAAATGATTTCATTGAGTCCCAATATTATTTTATCTGCAAAGTAAACTAAAACACATCAAAACATTATCAAACCCGAGAAACTAAACAAAATATTAAGTAAAAGGGGTGGTAAAGATTGATATATTTTCCGCTCATCAGTGGGGGTAATGTCGAGGTCCTCTACGCTTGGTGCCCTTGAGCTCGAGGAGAGCTCTACGGTAAGTGGTTGAAAAGCAAATGGTTTTGGCATAAATACCAACCACTCTCACAACCACCACTTCACACATGTGAAGTGTGCCCCATCTCTTTGAATTCAAAATTTAAAAGATCTCTACGAATATTTGTGATGAGCGGAAAATATATCAATATTTACCACTACTTTTACCTAATATTTTGTTTAGTTTCTCGAGTTTGATGAACGTTTTGATGTGTTTTATGTGTTTCATAGATAAATAAAGTATTGGGATTTAATGGAATCAACTCTGGGCTAAAACATGAAATTCGGAGCAAAAAAATGGCGAAAACAGAAATTTACTATACGCGTCACGAAGTGCAGTCCTAAATTCTAGTTTTGCTTAAGTTTCGTATTTTGACCATAACAATTTCATCCGATATCCAATTGAGCTGATTCAAGTGCCAGATTAAAGAAGACACAAAGATCTACAACTTTTATGATTTAAGAATTTTCGAATTCGGAAGTGTGCAAGGCCGAAATTGATGAATAGTCTAGTATATTTTGTGTAATTACTATAGTCATTTTCAAAATATAAAATAAAATTAATAAAAATAATAAGTAAAAATTGTCAAACTTCCACCAAACATGCTTGCATGTTTAGTGCCATGTTGATGTCATGTTTGTTGGAGCAATTGGTGGAGAAATTGGTGGAAGACTTTAGATTTTCCTATAAATACCAAGCTTAACTTTTTAATTTTTTCATGCTTTCTTTGGAGGAGTTTCTACATGAAAATCTAAAGGAAAGTGTCTTCTATAATATTTAAGTTTTCTTGTATTTTCTTTTAATTTGTTTAATAAAATTTTGTGTTTTCTTTTACAGCATGAGGAGGTAATCTCATTTTGCTGGGGTGAAGAGGTAAGACTTTTAATATGATAAATTAGATTAATCTCCCTTATTTTAACTAAAATTTGGATTAATTAGTTTCCGCCTATATGGCCGGTTTCGGTGACAACCTTATTTACCGCCTATATGGCTGGTTTTATATTTTTGAACTTATTTCCGCCTGTATGGTCGGTTTATGTGCTAACCTTGTTACCGGCTATATGGCTGGTTTATATGATTTTATTACCACCTATATGGTCGGTTGGACTTTGGACAAATGAAATTACCGCCTTTATGATCTGGTTAATTAATCGGTAAACATTGAGAATAAGGGAGATTTTATAACGACACGAGTTATTTTAGCGAGATTTCATAAAATTTATTTTCACTTGTGAAGCCGCGTCTAATGCGAAGTTATTTTTATTATAAATGGGAATTTTATTTTGAAGAGATAAGTTGGTAGAACAATATAGAATTAACTAGAAAGGGTTAAAATTGGAATTTAATAAAATTGAATAAATAAACTTTAGATATTTTTTTTTCATTTGCATACACTTAATAATCTAGAAATTCACATATATATATTGTATTTAAATAGATAACCTACACGTGGGGTATATATATTACCATACACAAAATAATAAATGTAATCTGGAAACTTCAAAAGCATATATGAATATATTTATATATATACAATACACACAACACGTGTGGCAGAGGAGGGGACACATACAATAATTAAAAAAAATACACCCACACATGAAAAGGGGACACACACACTTTTGGACGGAAAAAAAGGAAAGGAAGACTAGGCCGAAAGAAAATGAGGCCGAAAAGAGAAAGAAAGAGGTGCAGGCCGAAAATCAATGGAAGAAGAGGAAAAAAAGAGAGAAAATGGGGAAGAACTGAGAAAGAAGAGAAAGAAAGAAGGAGACCGAGAATGAAGAAAGAAATTGGAAGAGAGAACTAAGTATCCTAAGTTTCTATTGGCAGATAAAATCCCCGCAGGGCGAGTTTATCCTAGAACGAGAGGAAGTGCGAAAAGAAGAAGGGCGATGGGCGAAAAGCGACAAAAAGGCTTAGGACGATCGAGCCAATTGACAGAACGAAAACTTACGATGCAGTTATCTTCATTACCAATGCAGTTGAGCGATTGTTCCTTCACGATCAGGCAGTTACGGCACACGACCCAGCAGTTACTAGCACTACTCAGAACTGCAAAAAAGATGGTGGAACTGCTCAAATCGGTTATCAAATGGCACTATAAAAGCTCGCCTACCCCAAGGAAAAGAAAAGCGAAAAAAATGAAGACTCAATCGAGCATATTTTATCTTTTTATTTCTTAACTTGTAACCTAGGACTGTAACTTGTGTGCTTGTGCCCCTCGGAGGTTTATTCACTTGATTCAATACACCCCTTGCTGGGACTTTGTCTCAGGAGGTTTGAACCTTACACGCTCTTTCTCCCTGCACGCGTAAAACCTACGCAAACAGTTTTTGGCGACCACAGTGGGAGGCTTGGTGTAACAAAGTGGAGATGCCTCCGAAAAGAAACGCTCAGACTGGCTCAACCGTGGAGGAGGGTGGACTGGAGCAAACCAACAGCCCAACGTTCCAGCCATAGTGGGTCAGTTCGAGGGTCTAGCAGATGTCAGCCGATACGAACCAATGAGGGAGCTCAGCCCTAATGCGATGCACGCATTATTTGGCGAATTCACACAAGATGTTGTCGAACAGGTCAGGCTCCAAAATGTGCATGTTGTAGACAAATTTGTATCGACTAGTAACTTGCACTATGAAAATATGGCCAAACACCTAAGCTCAATGAACGAATTGGTGGCCAAATGTATAAGCGGCGGAACAGCGCTGCCGTCGACCGCGCCTCACCCAGCAGTAGGCAGTCAGGAAGCTGGTCCCAGTGGTGTTCCCTTATAAGGAACCAATACCGCTATGGTTCCCAGATGAGGGACGAGCCCTGGAGGGCACGACCCACAGTTAGGGCCAAATATTCACCAAGGGCCAAATATGGTTCAACACGAAATCGTGGTGCCTCAGGGTGTCCAAACTTCCCAGGGACAGAATCATGATTATGTCCTACTCCTGAGAGGGCCGCAACCGCCCCTATAGCCGTGCCATTCAATGGCAATGATATGCTAAGGGAGCAAATGACCAAATCCTGCAAAACCAATTCGGTCTATGCATACGACCAATTCGGCCTAGATATCGGAAGCCTTACCCTGTTGGGTCGATGTGGCTTACCTTGGCCCAGAGAAATTACAAGATACCAGACTTTACCCTCTTTACGGGTCTGGAGAAGTTTCCACTATGGAGCACATAGGACGCTTCACCCTTCAGTGTGGGGAAGTCAATGATTTCCATAGACTAAGGTTGTTTCATGGTTCGTTATCAGGGGTGGCTTTCTCCTGGTATGTCAGCTTACCAGCCAATTCAGTAGAAAGTTGGCAGCAAAAGGAGCAACTGTTCCATGCGCAGTTTTATAAGGCCGAATCTGAAGTGGCCTGGCTGATTTGGCAAATTTGAGACAATTGCCAGGGGAATGGGCCGAGACGTTTCTACAACGATTTAAGGTAGCCCGAGGCCGATGTTACGTGCCTTTGCCCGAAAGGAGTTCGTAAGAATCGCTCAAGGATGCCTAAATCTCGACCTGAAGAAGAAATTCCAGGATCGTGAGTTTTGGGACCTTCCCCAACTCACTACCAGTGTGGTGCGCTATGAGCGATTATTACGAGAAGATGAGCAGATGAAAAATTCGAGCAAAGGGACGTATTACAGAAACATTGACTATGAGATGGGCGAAGTGAACGCCGACTCGGCCGATCTATGTTTGGCCGAATTGGTGAAAGGAAAGCCCTACGTCTGCAAAACGTGGGCAGAACCCCAAACCAATGAGACGAGCGACAAAAAAAGAGCAGGAAATTCTCCTTCGACATTACTAAAGTCGAAGCTATATTTGACCAATGTATACAAAGACAAGCAAATCAGCTTGAGCGACAGACATACGTTGCCAACAGCCGAGCAAATCGGCAGTAAAAAATATTGCAAATGGCATAATGCATGGTCTCACACAACTAACAATTGCCTTGTTTTTCGCAATGTTTTGCAGGATGCCATAGAATCCGGACGAATCACGTTCGAAAAGAAGATGGCAGTAGACAGCAATCCTTTCCCGAAATCGGCGGAGTTAAATATGATTAATCCAGACCTTACAAGGATAAACCGGCCGAGAGTAAAGGTAGTGCTGGACGAAAGACAACACCGCCACCGCCCGAGCGCGTTGGAGAGGATCAAGGAACCTGCAGAACGAAAGGACAAGAAAGACATTTGTGTGAGATGCAAGAACAACATTGAATGGATGAAGGAGCTAGAAGACACCTGCGAGAGGCCTGTGAAGAGGGAATCGTCCTGGCAGCCACGAACCTTTGCGCCGAGGTTCTATGGAGAAAATTCGAACTTCGTCCAGAACGTGAGGACATTTCGGCCAAAGATCCATCGGCCCAACGTGTGGCACTCATACCGAAAGTCATACCCAGGACAGCAGGCGAACTCGGGACGACGGGCAGATGAAAAATATCCTCCCGTAGATGAAATGACAAGGACACAGCTGAGGAGGCACCAAATGAACTACGGTCGCATGATGCGCCGATAGAACGAGGCAAAGGCTGCCACCAGCCATAGCCCTCATGCCACAGAAAAGTCAAAAGACAATAAAAAGGCATATGACGAGAAAAGAAGGAAAGTGACCAATGGTGATGAGCACACTAAGCTTCATAGAAGGAAACGGGATAGGACCGATGATGAGGAGCCTCCTATCGTCATCCAATTCGGCAGCATGCCACCGGTCGTGGCAAATCACTACTTGTTGCCCAGAGAGTTCCGGGGAAATGACAATGGGGAAGCTGGACCGAGTGACGATATTTATGAGGGAGGTGAGACCAAATTTGCGGCACTCTCCATAACAGACGAAAATGCTGCAGGCCGAGAGGCCGAAGAGGAAGAAACTGACAGATATAGAAGAGGAGATTGACATCAGGGCAGAAGCTAGGAGAAGGGGAATTTCGCAAAATCGGCTTCTGAAAGAACTATATGAGGCCGGGAATCCAGCAAGTCGA
>SKCR01022054.1:0-15287 GCA_019454045.1 Zanthoxylum bungeanum
TGGTGGAGGAAATCTTGGATTAATGGGGATCGTTTCAAAGACCGTACAGGATGGAGGCAGTCATGTTTGGGAATCGTCCCAAAACCCTTAGCTGAGGCAAATCTGATTGAACCAACAACGGAGAGGAACTGATCGTGCCAGGTATGTCTGAACGTCTGGTAGAAATGATTAACCGTGCTGATGCTTTTATTGCTTTGCCAGGTGGCTTGGGTACATTGGAGGAAATTTTATTGTACTATCTTGGGCGAACCTGAACATACACACCAGAAACCTCTTGGACTACTCAACGTTGATGGATTTTATGATTTTCTTTGTGTGTTTCTTGATGATGCTCGGAGAAATGGGTTCGTTTCAAAAAACCAATGAAAGAACTCATATTTACTGCCAGAACTGCTCCAGATCTAATTGACCAGCTCATAGCCTATGAACCACAAATTGACCCTATCATTTCAAAGATAAATTGGTCTGGGGACGATCGTGGTAAGAGACGTCGGGTTAATCTGGATCTTAACCTTTAATTTCCTGTAGAATTTCAGTTACCAGGTATTATCGTCTAAACTCTTCTTCTACTGTTTAAGACATTGGGGACAATGTCTCATTTAGGTTTGGGGGAGGGAATTAGTTGATTAATATCTTATTTTTAGTTGTATGTTGTTTTTATTTTTAGTCCTAAATTTTTTCGAAAAATACAAAAAAAATTGAAAAATTTTCAAAAATTACAAAAATATTTTGTGTTTGTGTGTTTTTATTTTGACTAAAAATGTGGAATTGGTAAGAGATAGCCGAGTAAGGAATTTCCGCTCCTGAGACGTATCTCAAACCTATTTCGAACAAGTTAATTTTGTTTATTTCCTTTTTAATTATTTAATTTGTGAATTCTCCTTAAATCTGACTAAAATGGATCTTCATATGTTCAGTTGACAGGTATTATGAACTTACATGGAAACATACGGACATGAGCTAAAATTGAAAAGTTTGTAATATTCCGTGCTATAGTTTAATTGGAGGAAGCATCTCTAAATAGTGATGGAGTAAAAAAAAAAAAAAAAAAAAAAAACGTCCGAGATCCGAGTTATTAAGTCTGTAAGGGTATTTTAATACCTAGTGCCCTAAAACCAACTGGTTTGGGAGTCATTGGCCCAAAGCTCGTTACATGGATCGAAGATGCTGCAAAAATAATATATATATATCTGAAGTCTGAGTAATTAAGTTCGTAGGTGTCTTAACACCTGGTGCCCTAAAGCCAACTGGTTTGGGAGCCACCGACCCAAAGCTCGCTACATAGACGGAAGGTATTGTATAAAAAAAAATAGAAAAAAAAGAAAAAAAAATCAGAAAAATCAGAAAATTATTCCATTGCTACAAAAAGGTGTGAAATCTGATAGAACTTTAGGACAAAAATTTACTCTCTTATCAACTGCACTTATGACTGTTGTGGGTAAAAATGAGTTGATTAATATTCTGTTGGCTGTGTATATGGAGAATGGCAAAAATAATCGGAGAATTTACTTATTCGGTAAATTTAGAAAGAAACAAAACAACTAATAACTTGGAGTAGAATTTTCACCTGATTAGTCACTAACTTTCTTTATTCTCTTTTCGCTTGTCTTTTTGCTTTTGTGTGCATTAGTTTTAATACCTTTTTACTTTTGTAAAATGTTTGTGGGTATCATTGCTGTAAACCCCACGAGACTACACTCGTCCACTAGGGACACCTAGGGGTTTAAAGGCTTGTTGCATATGCTAAATGCAACCGTGATCCCTACGAAAATGGCTTAGTTAATTTTGTATTTTTATTTTATTTTGTATTTTGCTCGAGGACTAGCAAAATGTTAGGTTTGGGGGTGTGATGAGTGATATTTATATCACTATTCCCACTCATTTAACTCTAATATTTTGTATAGTTTCTCGGGTTTGATGAACGTTTTGATGTGTTTTATTGTTATTTTGCAGATAAATAAAGTTTGGACAGCACTGGAGGTAATTTGGGGCAAAACCGGACAAAAATGCGTCAACAGGTTATTTTGGTCTTCTTCGCGTCGAGACGCTGGAGCACTGCGCGCCGCGACGCCCAGCGTGTGCCGGTTCTGCTAAAATGCGCCATGGTCAACGGGTCAACAATTTGAAAAGTTTGACTTTGCTAAAATGCGCCGTGCCACGTGTCACCATCACATCCGATCTGCTAACAACCTGCGCCGTGACACGTGTCAACATCATATGCTGCCGACACTCTGACATGACACGTGTCGCCTCGTCATCAGCCATGTCATCGGTCAACGAGTCAACCATGCCACGTGTCATGCCACGTCATCAGACACGTCAGCAAGTCAACCGAGTCACATGCCACGTCAGCCTCAGCCAATCAGAATTTGACACGTGTCGCCATCCCATTGTGCCGACAGTTGTACAGTCAGCCGCCACGCCACGTCAGCGCCATGTCATCGCCACGTCGCCTCCGCGTCAGCATGACGTCATCACAATAATTGAGAATTAGCCGCCTTGACACGTGTCAGTTGTACAGTCAGCCGCCTTGCTACGTGTCGCCGTCTCATTGTGCCACGTCGACAAATGAGCGTCGCGACGCGCAACGCCTTAGCGTCGCGACGCGCGCACAGTGACCAAACAGTGAATTTTTTTTTTGCTATAAATAGGCCGCGAATTTTCAGTTTTCATTACACACCCTTTCTCTCACTCCTTCTATGTAATTAGGGAGTTTCTCTCTCTAGAATTTTCATTTTTATTTTTTAGTTTTTACTTTTGTAATAATTTTAATTACTTTTGTAATAATAGTAATCTACTTTCTTATTTTACAGTTTTTACTATTCACTATGCGGAGGTAACTTCCCTATGCTAGGGTGAAAGGTAATTATTTTACTATTGCTATTTAGATTAATCTCCCTAAAAATAATATATTTACTATTTAAATTAATAATAATAATATACCTTATCTTGTTTAGGTAATTATATTATTATTGGTCTGGTTTAAACCTGACTAATCAAGGAATACCGCTATATTGGTCGGTTGGTAAATTTATTTTTTGTTGGTTTGAACCTGATAATAAAGGAATACCGCTATATTGGTCGGTTGGTAAATTTATTTTGGTACCGCGCCTTTATGGCTGGATTATGGACAAATATTACCACCTATATGGCTGGTTGGACTTAATTGACTTAATCAGGATACCGCCAGATTGGTCGGTTGGTAAAATATATTATCACAAGTTTATATATTATTTTATGGGAGATATCTAAATTAGTAGTAGTAAAAGTAATTCCTTTTGCCTTAGCATTTTTTTTTTCATTTGTAATTTACTTTTTAGCATTTTAATTCACAGCAATTACTTTTCAGCATTTTCATTTTATGTCTTTTAAGTTTTTACTAGCCCTAGCTATGTGTCATAACTAAGTTAGTAATCTAGGGTTGTGATGAAATCCAATATCATCGGTTTATAAGGGTTAAATTATAATTTGGATAATATAAAGATTTATTTATTGAGTCTTAATCTTAATGCTTTTTATTATCTGGCCACTAATAAAATTGATAAGGTAAACTTAAAATGAACTAGACATAGGGATTTTAAGTTTAAAACCTCAGACTCAATAACCCACGATCTTCTTTGAGGATAGATAACCCTTTAATAGATTTCCTTACAGGATAGGAATATACCTATCGGCGGGCGGGGGTAGCCATAATTGGAACTTAATCTTAATGAATCCAGATAATTTGGTTGACATAGACATATGGTTCAATTAGGTTAAATTGGATATTTGTAATTGACCATCGGAAGAGGCTTTTACATAATTTAGTGTTCCAGGTTAATAAATCAATATTTTACCCAATTATAAGATAACCACTTATCTTTAAATAATATTGGAATAAATCACAACCCTAGATAGTTTTTAATATTGAATTTTCTTAAAATCAACCTTAAAACAATTTTCATTTACTCATTTTAAATTTAGAATCGTCACCTTTTCAAATCAATCAAACAACCTGTTAGATACTGGTAATCATTTGGCCCAATAAATTGATAACAAAAAGGTTTTAAGTCCTCGTGGGATCGATACTTTTTATACTACTTAAACGATACGTACGCTTGCGTTATACGTGTGTGTTTACGCCGGTCAGCTTCTAAGTGTTGATGAGCCACCTTGTGCTTGTGTTCGGAATGTTACCATTTGGATTTAATTGGGCTCCTTGCCATGAGACGTGAACTTGTTGGGCCATTTAAACTGGGATGAGTTCACTCCCATGACAATTAGCCCGAAAGCTTCTAAAATGATAACAGGCCGATTTGTGTGAAATTTTTAATTGATTTAGTATGTTATATATGTTACATACATCTCACGCACCTCATGCATACATACATCATGCTAACCCTTGTGTTCTAAAAGCCATCATAGACTCCCGTTGGGTTAGGGAAGAGGAAGACTCACCAAAAGACCGGTAAAGACATGAGTACATCCGATAATGAGGTATCTCGGATAGATCAGTTGAAAATGTTTTGGCTAAGATTACCAAACAGTTGCAAGCCTTCACTGTTGCCATGACAAATATGGCTGTGCCCCGTGCTGGGGGAAACTCTGAGAATGTAAGATGTGAGGAGACTACTCCGAATGGATTGGGGGATGACATCCCCACTTTTGATGATGATGTGGCTGATTATACCACTGGGAGAAAAGTTGGGTCTCAGGAAGAATTGCAGAAACTCCGTGACCAGGTAGAGTCTGTTACCCGTAAGATGAAGGGTAAGGATGAAGACTTACTAGACTATGAGGCGATGACCTTTGAGGAACAGTTGCCTGCTCAGTTCAGAATGCCCGACATGGCTAAGTTTAATGGGAACGGAGATCCGAGAGTGCATCTCCGTCAGTATGTGTCTGTTATGAGTTCAGTTGGCCTGTCTCAGCGCCAAGTCCAAAAGATGTTTGGGATGTCACTCGAGGGGCACCCGTAGTATGGTACCATAACCTGGACAAGCAGGTTAAGGAAGATTGGAGGGAGCTAGCTGATGCTTTCTTAAAGCAATATGTCACGGACCTGGAGATTGACTTGTCACTCCGTGACTTAGAAAATATCAAGCAGAAACCGGAGGAAAATTTCAAGGAATATGTGGACCGCTGGAGGAGCCAGCTTCTGAAGATGCAGACCCGGCCCTCAGAAAAGGACCAGATCAAAATGATCATCAAGGGCACCAAGCCCTCTATTTATGGAAACTGAGGAGAATGACTTCGATGATTACTGATTTTCGACAGCTGAGGGAGACAGTTATGGATATTGAGGAGGAGGAAGCCGAGAACAGAAAGTTTTATGGACAGAACAGAAGGAATATTGGGGGACATTCAGGGACTATGCCTGCTACTGCTGAGGTCACTGCCATTAAGAACAGACGATTTTCTAACCTTGGTAAGCCTCTTTCAAAGGTATTCGAAAAGATGAAGGCGCAAGAACTCTTAAAACCTTTGGAACCTAGGCTCATCCCAAATCCTGTGCCACCTCACATGAACTTAAACTTATACTGTCACTTCCACCAAGAAAAAGGCCATGACACCGACAACTGCGCCCGCCTCAGACATGAAATCCAAAACCTCATCGATGCCCATACAATACCCGACCCAGAGAAAGAACAACCCAATACACACAGAAACCCCCTACCAATTACCACTCCGCCCCACCACCATGATAACCTTTTGCTTTCTTGAAACCTTTGACCTCCGAACCCTCAACCACCAAGCTTCTCATATGGGGATAAGGGATAACAATGGTGAAGAACCATGGGCTGAAGAAGAAGGCACTGTTGTTTCTCCTAGTTTATCTTGCACTTTTAATAAAGACATTGATTTTGTTTACCTGTTCGAACGTTTCCTCAACAATAATAAAGGCGATCATTTCATTTATCTGCCTAAGACTATTACTTTCAAACTTGCAACATGAGTGTGTTCAATCTTGGTAATGTGATGCTCAAAACGTAGGGAATCATCAAAGGAAGCAAGCAGAAAAGATAAGTTAGCCATTCAGGAATTGGGAAATTGAGACAGTGGGACTGTTAGACTTGGAAAGAAATGGGTTCCTGGAACAAATCAGTGTAGACAGGTGGAAATGGTACATTCCCTAAGAGAAGAATGGTCATCAATGGAATTGACAGAAGACCTAACCTAACGGGATAAGAAAACTCATGCATACATGCATACCCGTAACATATTTTGCATTCCTTTTTGTGTTTTGTGTTTGTTTTGTGTTCACAGGTTTTGAAGAAGAAAGAGAGAAAGCGGCAAATGAAAGCCAGTCAGAAGCATCAATATTAGCATCAGTATCAGCGTGGGGTCGAGGCCCATATCAATATCAACATAGGGGCGAGGCCCATATCAGTATCAGTTTGAGGGCAAGGCCCACATCAGTATCAGTTCAGGGCCGAGGCCCACATTAGTATCAGCTTGGGGGCGAGTCCCACATCAGCATCAGTTTAGGGGGGACCCACATCTGCATCAGTTTGGGGGCGAGGCCCATATCAGTATCAGATCGAGGGCGAGGCCCATATCAGTTCAGGAAGAAAGCCCACATTCAGTTCAGTTCAGGAAAAAGCCTCATGTCAGTACAGTTCGGAAACAAAGCCCACACTCAGTGCAGTTCAGGAAGAAAGCCTACATTCAGTTCAAGAACAAAGCTCAAGGGGAACAAAGCCTCATGTCAAGTACAGTTCGGGAATAAAGCCCACACTCAGTGCAGTTCGGGAATAAAGCCCACATTCAGTACAGTTCAGGAAGAAAGCCTACGTCCAGCAAACTCGGGAATAAAGCCCACATTCAGTTCAGTTCAGGAAAAAGCCTGCATTCAGCTCAGTACGGGAATAAAGCCCACATTCAGTGCAGTTCGGGAATAAAGCCCACATTCAGTACAGTTCAGGAAGAAAGCCTGCATTCAATTCAGTTCGGGAATAAAGCCCACATTCAGTACAGTTCAGGAATAAAGCCCACATTCAGTATAATTCGGGAATAAAGCCCCACATTCAGCATAACTAGGGAACAAAGCCCAGGGGAATAAAGCCTCATCTCAATGCAGTTTGGGAACAAAGCCCACAGTCCAGACAGTCAAGGGAATAAAGCCTCATCTCAACACAGTTCAGGAATAAAGCCTCATCTCAACAGTCCGGGAATAAAGCTCAGGAGGAATAAAGCCTCATCTCAATAGTTCGGGAATAAAGCTCGGGAGGAATAAAGCCTCATCTCAACACAGTTCGAGAATGAACAAGCCGGGAATGGCACTCTAGGAATGGAAATACAGTTTAGGAATGAACAGGCCGAGAATGGCACTCCAAGAATGGAAGCACGGTTCGGGAATGAACCAGAGGTCGCAGCACCTCACCATCCAAATCAACTCAACTCAACTCAAGGCGGCAGCCGAGCCAGGTAAGTAAAAATGCATTGCATAACTTTGATAGGATTGTTCAAAGTCACACACTGCACAAGTCCCATCAAAGTGGGGGCGACTGTAGGCATTGCATTTTCGCATGTGAAACCCGATGATGAGTCTCAATTGGAGGCACTACCTTTTTAGCTAAGGATATTGCGGGAAACGGAGGTTGGAAGGGGAAAATCGGAAAAGTATGTCATCAAGTTCATTCCACAAGTTCCTCCGTTTCCCGTAATATCCTTAGCTAAAAAGGTAGTGCCTCCAATTGAGACTCATCATCGGGTTTCACATGCGAAAATGCAATGCCTACAATGAGATGAAATCTTTGCATGACAATCACATTTTTGAGTTGGTGAAATTGCCAAGAGGCAAAAGGGCTTTGAAGAATAAATGGGTGTACAGGGTGAAGCAACAGGAGCACACTTCACAACCCCGGTACAAAGCCAGATTAGTTGTCAAGGGATTCAATCAGAGGAAATGCATTGACTTCGATGAAATCTTCTCTCCAGTTATGAAGATGTCATCCATCAGAGTGGTACTCAGCTTAGCAGCAAGCCTCGACCTGGAAGTTGAGCAGATGGATGCCAAGACCGCATTTCTTCACGGGGATCTGGAAGAAGAAATTTACATGGAACAACCAGAAGGCTTCAGAGTCAGCGGGAAAGAGGACTTTGTGTGCAGACTCAGGAAAAGCCTATACGGTTTGAAACAGGCACCGAGACAGTGGTACGTGAAGTTTGAGTCAGTTATGGGGGAGTAGGGATACAAGAAGACCACTTCAGACCATTGTGTTTTCGTTCAGAAGTTTTCTGACGATGATTTTATCATCTTACTGTTATATGTAGATGATATGTTGATAGTTGGCAGGAATCAATCGAGGATTGATAATTTGAAGCAGCAACTGAGTAAGTCTTTTGAGATGAAAGACTTGGGGCCAGCTAAACAGATTCTTGGCATCAGGATCGGTCGTGATCGGAAAGCCATGAGGTTATACTTGTCACAGGAGGAGTACATTGAGAAGGTACTTCAGAGATTCCAGATGGACAAGGCTAAAGCGGTTAGCACTCCTCTTGCTACCCACTTTAGATTGAGTACACAACAGAGTCCCTCTACTGAGACAGAGAATGAGGAAATGAAACAGGTTCCATACACCTCAGCAGTGGGAAGTCTTATGTATGCCATGGTGTGCACGAGGCCAGACTTAGCACACGCAGTTGGATTGGTCAGCCGGTTTATGTCAAACCCAGGACGGGAACACTGGAATGCTGTCAAATGGATTATGCGGTATCTTCGAGGTACATCCAAGATGAGATTATGTTTTGGAAGCAGCGACAAGCCAGTGTTGATGGGCTACACCGATTCAGATATGGCAGGAGATGTGGATACCCGTAAGTCTACTTCGGGGTATCTGATTACTCTCTCAGGAGGAGCTGTGGCATGGCAGTCGAGGTTGCAGAGGTGTGTTGCACTTTCTACAACAGAGGCAGAATTCATTGCAGCTACAGAAGCTTGCAAGGAATTGATGTGGATGAAGACATTCGTCCAGGAATTGGGTTTCAAGCAGGAGAAGTACATTTTGTACTGCGATAGCCAGAGTGCTATCTATCTCGGTAAAAATTCCACCTTTCATTCGAGGTCAAAACATATCGATGTGAGGTATCACTGGATACGGGACGTCCTGAGCTCAAGGCTGTTAGAACTCAGGAAAATTCACACCGACGACAACGGTGCCGATATGTTCACAAAGGTTTTACCGAATGAGAAGCTTGAAATCTGTCGTGCCATAGCCGGGATGACAAAACTCTCCACATAGTCAGAGTGGGGAGATTCAGAGAACTACGATTGGCTTGATCCCAACTCAGGGTACGTAGGAAGTCATACAGATGCAGCCAGGGGAGGATCCTTTGGATGATCCGGATTTGGGTGATTGATGGTCGGCTCAGATTTTGGGAAATCTTCACCGAGGGGGAGATTTGTTGAAGACAGCAAATGATCAAATCATGCACCGAAAGCATGATTTGATCTTTGCCAGCTATGCCAACCATTGCAAGCTTGGTGACAGCTTGCTCAAACCGCGTGGCACTGTTCACGCGGTTTGAGCACTATATAAGGAGCCCAAAAATCATAAGTTAGATATCCCTAAATGTGTGAAAGTTTAGTGAGAGTGATTGGTGAGAGTTTTTTGTAAAGCTTGTATTGGAAGCTTTGTAATTCTTTTGTGGGTATATAAAAGAAGAGTTTTCTCTCAAATTATCATCTATTATTGTGTGTTTATTCACAACAAAAAGGATACAAAAAGGGGCTGGGTAGCAGCACAAAAACATGGAAATTTAATCTGGAAATGGGGGGCTGAATTCCTGGCAAAGGATAGGAAGGCAGGTGGTTAGTAAAGGAGGTGGTCTGGTGTTGAGTATCTTTCTCGTTCTTATTTTTAGTCATTTTCTTTGGTTTGTTTGTTGTCTATTTAGTTGGCCTGTTAATATTGTGCAGCTGCGCCTGCCATTTAGCCTTTTTTATTTTGTTAAGCAGGAAGAATTTAAATGTGATTTTAATATTGTGCAGCTGCGCCTGCCATTTAGCCTTTTTTAAGGCTGAATGGTTTGTGTTTCACAATTTGGTAAGCCTTCAAGGCAAAGTATATTGATCACATAAATATTACTCACTAATTTGATTTCCTTTTGGATTTGTTCTCTCTTTGATACAACAATAGATGATTAAATTGAACAACTCATAGATCCACTGTCACATTTAAATTCTTCCTGCTTTTACATCAATTACAAGTAAAATAATTCATATGCATCAATTCTATGGATTGAGATGCAAACCGAGTTACTCCTGGGGAAGTTGCAAGGAAACTGGGCGTGAGAAGCTCGGCAAATACAGAAGAGGAGTAATCAGGGGCACGAGTTCTATCATAGACCCTCATGGGTTTGACTAACTGGGTTTCAAGCATCTTTATTTAGCTGCACACCCCGAGTTCAAATATTTAAAAAAAAAAAAAACAAATAAATAAATAAATAAATTTGGATTCCGGTGTTGAGTTTTGTATTAAATTTTTTATAAAAATGATAAAAGATTATGAAAAAAACAACAACTAAACAACTAACCCAGAATTCTGGTATAATAAGAGAGGGGAACATCAGTATGATGAATTTGAGAGAGGCCTTCAGGATTTTTTATAAGACTGTACTCTTCCCATCCGATTTCTCCCCAAACTAAATAGCCTTTCTTAAAATCCGGGTGCCCTGATTCCACTACTTTAGCCACTTCTAAATTCTAATCCTTCTATTGGCTGCATTTTACACAATAAAATTAATTAAAAAAAAAAATCATTGAAATTTAATAAATAAGTGAAAAAGAATATTTGAAGTGCTTACGAAGCCGGGAGTGAAAGAAGAGAACTCAGCATTTTCATCACAAGAATTGCATTTGAGCCTTCTTCTACTTTCAGCGAAATTGAATTTGTTTTCACCACCATGTCTGTTTCTTTTGGAAACCCTTCTACGTAGTTCTCGAATATCACCTGTTTGTTGCTCACTACTTCAATGTTGGCCGCCATTTTTGCTCGGGTTTGCTTGTTTATTTCATCTGTTGTTACTTGGTAGTTGTGTTTTTGAATTTGTTGTGGCTTTATATAGTTTCCCTTTATAGTTGCAAGGTTATTACATTTTTTTTTTTTTGGGGTAATAATATAGTCTTTTGCAATAAAGATATATGATTTGTATGTTCAAAATATAGAAATAAACCTGTCTATACATATTTTCACATTTAAAAAAGAAATGGGTATTAAATATTTATAAGAGACTTAAACTGTAAAACTGTTACCGCAATTATTATAATAAAACGAGGCTTTAAAAAATAATAAGGGAGTGGAGGTTTGGGAGTTGTGGTCAAAGATCACAGGTCCCAAGTGAAGATGATTGTATCCTCAATGATCAATTCTGCAAGAGATATTGAGGAGTTGGAAGTCAAAGTGATAAGTATGGTTTATACCCACTTATTATGGTATTCTTAGTTTATTATTTTGTTATAATTCGAGATATTTAATATCATTTATAATTTATTTATGTTTTATTTAAAGAAGCATCAATACATGGATCTGGGAACAATTGCACGTGTTTTGGGATCATACAGGAGCATAGGACATAAGACAGGAGGAACAGGGGAGAAATTCATGACACCAGCCAAGATCCAGAGAGATGGGCGCCATGGCGCCCATCAATCACAAATGAGTGGCGCCACCCAATTACAAAACAAAGGCGCCATGGCGCCATTCACATATATAAACATTGGGGCCATGGCGCCATGGCGCCAATGTTAAATTAAAATAAATATTAATGGCGTCGTGGCGCCCACAAGCTAGCAAATTCAATACATTTTCCCGAGGGTTCAGCGCCCCGGCGCCCACTTACAAAAGCTGCAATGATCCGGAAGAAAACCTACACGTTCCAGGATTCAATTTTTAGGGTTTTCAATAATCCTAATGCTACCCAAAGACTCCCAGCCCCAGTATAAATATAACAGTTTATCCAACACTCAAAGGGAGGCTAATACAGAGCACAAAACACAGAAACACATATTTTTAGAGATCCAATGAGAGGATTGAAGAGCGACAAGAGGAGACAAAGGCTTTAATATCCGGAGAGGAAGAGATTCAATTCGGGTTTTATCTTCTTATTTCTTTCTTAGAACTCTAATGATTTCCATTAGATTCGTGGCTTGATTATTTATTGTTTTATCTTTTATCATGAATTTACTCCTTAATTTTGGAGAACGATTGTAATCTATGCTCAAACCTTGTATTTTATTTATCAATTTTGTGATGAAGTTTTATTAATTTATTTATATTCTTTTGAGTTTAATGCTTCTTGATTGCTGGCCACAATTTGAGATGATGAATGTTTAGAATCTATCACTCGAGAGAGAGGATTTTGAATAGATCTAGAGAATATAGCCTAGGATTTTATAGAGTTCGAGAGAATCTGTAGTCCTTTGAAGTCGTTAATATAGAATCACAAATCGTAATGAGTTGTTAACTATTAGATTTTTATAGAGATATCGAAGTCTATAGTTGATAATATTTTCACTCGGCACTCGAGAGAGGGAGTGGATAATTTCGGAGTCTTGACTTATAAATAATATAACTGAACAAGGATTAATTGGTATGACAAATACATAAGCAACAGTTAGGTGGAATCAGGATCCAGAATCTCTATAGTATTAGTTCCTCCTATTTTATTATTTGTATATTTATCTATTATAAATCTTTATTATTTATCGTCTAAATAAGTTAGGATTATCAATTGTAGTACTTAGTGCGAGTTAATGCAATCCATGTGGGTTCGACACTCTAAACTCATTCATACTAAAACTTGACACCGTACACTTGCGGTACGATATAAAAATATCACAACAAGTTTTTGGCGCCGTTGCCGGGGATTGTTTGTTTAATTCACATTGATACTACTACCAAGTAATCTTAGCTTTAATTTAGGTTTTTATTTTTATTTTTATTTTTATTTTTATTTTTATTTTTATTTTTATTTTTATTTTTATTTTTATTTTTATTTTTATTTTTATTTTTATTTTTATTTTTATTTTTATTTTTATTTTTATTTTGTTTTGTTTTATATTTTTTTTCGTACGAGGAGAGTTGAAAAAGAAGCAATGACAGATTCTGTTAGTGCACTGATAGCTCAAGTATCGTCCCTCACGACTCATCTAGAATTATTGACAAATCAAATGAGCCAACCGTCTATTGAAGTTGTTTCTGCTAATAGAATGTTTTTACCCAACAGAGGAGCAGGATTTGAACAAGTACAGTATGTGAACAATCGGAACTTCAACAACTATAGAGGCAGTCCTATGCCTATTTATTATCATCCGAATTTTTCATATGCTGATATGGAGAACATTTTGCAACCTCCTCATGGCTTCAATTATCCAAAAGCTTAGCAGAAACCTTCCTTAGAAGACCTCATGATCACGTTTGTAGCTACAGCTTCAGAGAGGTTTGAGAAGAATGAGTCAATGCTGGATAACATCGAAACACGAATGGGCAATATAGAGGCAAATATGAAATCTTTAGAAGCACAAATTGGGTTGCTTGCTTCTTCCATGGCCAATCAACAGACATGGGATTTTCCGAGTGATACTGAAGTCAACCCCAATGAGCAATGTCAAATTAGAACCTGTAGGAGCTGAAAAGAGTTTAAAGACACCTCTCAGGACTTAGGCAGTAAAGAAAATGAAATGGTATTTCATGAGGAACCAGTAATAGAAGAAGAGAACAAAGGTGAATTGATAATGAGAGGTCAATATGAAGAAATCATCTTCAGTGCTTTCAGAGCCATGCCGAGTTCTCAAGGTGATGCAGACTGTCACAGGATAGATACAGTAGAAAATGGAGTTGAAACCATACAGGGTGAATCGGTATTTCAACAGCCTATGAACATAATGCAGCCATGCATAAAGGAAAATTCTATGCAGCTAAACTCGAAACCACTCCCAAAGGGCCGTAAAAAGAGGAAAAGAAAAGCCAGTTCTCACTTAGAGATAATTCCTGAAAGATTAAAAAGAAAACCGAGCCAATTTTGCCGAATGTGCAGTCTAGAATTTCCAATTGAAGGGAAATCTACATATCCTGAGGGACCATCTATGGATAAATCACCACAGCCTGCCAAGCTATCTTTTTCATGTCATAAGAACCGGTGGATACCAAAGAAGAAAACAGATGAGATTACCCGGTTCACTACTTTTAAGCCACCATAACCATTTGGGTGGTTGCGTCTGGCTGAAGACGTTAAACTTAGCGCTAGCGGGGAGGCAACCCTTGCATTTCTTTTATTATTATTTTCTTTACTTTTTATTTTATTTTATTTTATTTTATTGTGTGCTATTTATATATTTGCATGTTATTTATGCAGGTAGTACGAGACACACAACGCCCGCGCAACCAAATTCCAACCAGCAAGAGTCTGATCAACTCCATGCACGGTAGTGTTGTTCCTCACTCTTGCTCTTGATATTTATCTTACATTGAGGACAATGCAAATTTTAAGTTTGGGGGTGTGTGCATGTTGTTTAATGTTTACTTGCTATTTAGTTGTTTAAAATTTTTTTTTTGAAAAATAAAAAAAAAAATTTGTTTTAGTCTTTGATAGTAAAGCATAAATCTTGTGATAATATTGTTTGTTTATGAGTGAAATTTTAGAAACGATAAGTGCCTAATTTACTTTTATCTGATGCCTTGAATAATTGATCTATGTTAGACTCGTAAGCACTTAAAAATAGGTTCTTAGCAGTAAAACTTAAGTAGTTGACAATGTGACTAGTTGACGAAATTGCATGTCGATGAATGACCGTTTGCTTAGATATCTATCTTGATTTGCTAGTGTTATGAAGTATGGTATAGCTAAAAGAAAAATGTCTCTAAAGAAAGAAAATAAACCACCTATAACCGATAAGCATGAAGCTACCCATGGGCAGTATTAGGACCACCATTAGGAGAAATGCTACCTTAAAGGGTAGGTGAGTTGAAAAAAAAGTGCAAAAATGAGAAAAGAAAAAAGAGACAAGAAAATAAAAGAAAACCATACCATACCAAACACAAAATAAGGCAATTACAAAGCATAATTGAGATATCTATGTTGGTTTGACCCATCGATTCTAATTTTTAAACGAAATCATTGAGTTAGCTTACTTAAGATCAAAGCTGTGAATGAACCTTTACACACACACACCGTGAGTCTAGCTTAGATAATTTATTCGAGAATTTGGATTCGAGTTGCAATTGCGTACTTTGAAGGTTCTCTAATTTCATTTATAAGCTTTCTTTGAGGAAAATTTTATGTGCAACTATCAGGACTATATTTTG
>SKCR01022055.1:0-15306 GCA_019454045.1 Zanthoxylum bungeanum
ACGTGACTATCTGATACTGGGCCGATATGTACAATACAATTGTATACTACGCTTGATACAGATCTTAAATATTCTTATAAGAATATGTCCGGAGAATTAGGTAGACTTGGTGCTTTGCTAGAAGCCAACCTTGTCTCGTAAATCAGTAGAACGTAGTACTTGGTACGTACGTGATTCGGATACTCCGACGACCGTATTTACTGCCAACATATCCGGGGATCTCATGGGTCGCTTCCCAAAGATTCACCGATGACGTATGACTCGCACTTATATTAATCTGGGATTAATATGATGAGAGAGAGAATTAATCTTGGATTAATTGCGGAGAAACTTTATCTTGGATAAAATGCCTTATTAGGAGAGAGAGAGAGATCAATTAATTTGGAATTAATCGATAAAATAATATATTCGATATATTATTAAACGAAATTAGATTTCGACGCGGAATTAAAATTAGATTTTAATTCGGGCGAGCGAATTAATTTAGAATTAATTCGTTAGCGACGTGAATAGTGATTTCGCTAGGCGTAATTATTTAGTTCTCGTCGCGATGGAAATTCGTTAATTCGGAATTAGCGAAACCGAGCCCGAAAGTGTTTGCGGACACATTCGTATTTTGAAACGGGTGGAATCCGCAAATCACATCGCGATATCTCATTACATGATACGAATAGATGATGGATGTATCTAGTCACCTTTAAGGGATGATACATTGTCTCTATTCTCAATGTGAGATAATGATGGCAAATGATGAATTTTCTTTTGGAGGGAAAAACCTTTCACGGTTTTTGAAGGGTTTTTGATTAAAAAATTCATTTTGGTATTTGATATCATTTCATTTTTGCTTTTCATTTACTCTCTCACGTTTTTGAAACAAAATGAGAACAGTAAATTAAAAAGAAAACTCTCTCCTCTTCTTCTCCTCTCTTCCTCTCTCACGCCATTTTCTGTTCTGGTTTTCTTGGACTGCCGTGAACAAAATGGAGGGAAGCAGTGCGTTTTGTGGCAAAACAAGAGTGCTAGCACACTCCGGGATCATGCCAAGGTGATAAGGGAAGTATACCCATGAGCAAGGAACGTTTTGATGAGCTTGGAGCTCGTTTTCTTGATCAAAACGGAGCAAAACAGAAGCACAAACTGCTGCAGTGGGCGCACATGAGCAGTGGGCAGTGAGCAAAATTTCAGTTCGTTTTTGTTGCCAAATAGTCTCTCAACCGCTCGATGTAAGTATTCCGCACTTAAATCGTTGTATTCGCTTATGATTCATGCTTGAGTTTTGATCTTGGGACCTCTAGAAACTCCAACAGCATTGGGCCCAGCCCTCGGAGTCCGAGATGTAGAAGCGAAGTGTGTCTCGCGCTTCTTGCCTTTAAGAAGTTCCTTTTCTGCCTCTCGCAACGTGGACATCAGATCTCCAAGAGTCTGCTCTTGGTTCATCACATTGTAGTTCATGATGAACCCACTCCATGTGTCGGGGAGAGACTGCAAGATCAAATCTATAGAGGTCTCTATCTCAAAGACAATCCCCATTTGTCCAAGCTACTCGATATCGGCAATCATCTGTGTCACATGATGTTCAACAGATGTACCCTCCGACATCCGAGCGCGGAAGAGCTTCTTCTGTAACTCAAATCTTTGAGACCTAAGATTAGATCGGTGTAGATCATTCAACTTCGCCAACATGTTATAGGGATCCAATCCCTTGTTCTGTCGACGAAATTGTTGAGTCATAGCAGCAAGCATGATAGATTGAGCAGTTGCTTTGTCATCACTATGAGTCTTCCAAAGATCTAGCTCGAGCAACTGATCAGATCTGGGCTTAGGCCCAAGAGGTCTCTCTATAGTATATAGCAGCTTCTCGGATCCAAGGACTATCCTTAGATTCATTTCCCAATCGGAAAAGTTAGTTCCGTTCAAGACATTATCGCCCATGATGATGTCCCGGACACTGTTCTTTCCTGTCATTTTAATTGCGATAGTATAACTATCCAATTAACAATGTAAGGGTACAGTCTAACTGTTACAAGAAAAATAACATAATATTAGTCCAACAAATAAAATAATTTTGACGAAATAATTTTGAAAGCGCGTAAAGCTGAGTATTTGAACGAAATTGCAAATTCAATACTAGCCTCCCACTATTTTTCGGCGAGCCTCTAACCCTCTGTGGAGTACTCGGGAAACCTAGTTTCCTAGTGGGCTAGGATCCCGTTAAATAACACACAACCTTGACTTTGGCCAACAAGCTGTATGATATTTAACTAGGTAGATCTCGAAGATCAATTGGATCTCATCCAATTCCTAGATCCGGTAGGTGACCTCCAAGTCCGAAACATATATACAATATATATGCCAATATATCCAATATATTTTCCTAACTTTTTCCTCTGAATCAACTAAGCCTTGGCTTTGGCACAACAAGCTTAATGATTCCAGTTAAGCGGGACCCATTGACCTTGGAAAGCTTCGTAATCAATGTCGATGGACAAGAAGTGATCTTGACTTTGGCCAACAAATCACAACTTGGACAAGACACCGATATGGAACAAAGCTTTCATGATTCAAACACATCCGCAATTGACAAAGGTCTTGACTTTGGCCAACAAACCAGTGCCAATTTGGATCTTGAGTAAGAATCACTCAATGGAAGGAAAACGCTTAATATGTTTTGAGGGTTTTTCGCGTAAATTGGAACCAATTTATTATCTTTGTTAGGTCTCATCATACACCCTTAAGCATGCATTCTAAAAGCATAATAAGGCGCGGAAAGTAAATTAATAACGATATGCGGATGAATATTTAACAATTGTTCCTAGAACAAATCACTTCATTTCCTCTCCCCGGCTAGCACTATTCTACTTCTACCCAATTACATAATACAATAATAGAAACCTCATTAACATTGAGGGGAATTAGGTGAGAAGAGAATACAAAGAATCAATAAAGAGAGAAGGCTGGACACGCAGGTCCAATTTATAAATTCTAAATTTACAACAATTTCTAAAATTGCCCTTTCCCTTCTAATATCCATCCGATATACGCTATTCATTCATCACATCCATGTATTCATTCAAGCATGTTATTCAATCAATCTAATCAAATTAATTAATCTTTGAATATTAGTGATCATCCAATGTTCAAACAATGATTTGATTTGCGCGAGTCCAACTCGATTGAGAATAAGTACTCAAAGTACGAATTCTTGAATTATATCGAACTACTCTTTAAATCTAATTTAATTCGTATTCAATACTAATTCATTTATTTAATTCCAAATTAAATATCTACACTTTTTAATGCGCTTTAACGACTTAGATTCAAATCTAATCTAAATGGGTCTCAAAGCCCAATTAACATCCAATGTTGTTTAATTAAAAGTCCAATGGGCTTTCAATTGATTTCATAAGGCATGGGCTTTGGTCAATATGGGTCAAACCCAAATACCAAGGCCCAAGTAAGGAATCACCCTTATTTGCCAAGAAACCAATTTTGGCCCATTAGGCCCAATTAAACATTTAAAGCCCATTTGTTATATTTGGACTTAATGGAATGATTTAGGCCCAATATGGATCCAATCCATTTGGCCCAAACCTACTTGGCCCAACCAAGTCCATAAGGCCCAAATACAACAATTACAAGCCCAATTCAAAATCAAGCCCAATTTATTAAATTCCAATTTTCCAAAATTCATAATTTAATAAACCAAAGTGTTTACCATGATTAATCTATTAAATTAACATTTCCAAAATACTAATCTAATCCATTAATCATGCTTATTATCCTCAACTTATGTCCAACATAATTGATTCAAAAAATCATCTCATTACATGCTCAATAGCTCACGGCATTTGTGGGTTTTATTTGTCCGATTTCGTTTTCAATCCGATTGAATTCAAATCAACATTACCCAATTGTTTCAAGTCATCCAATGATCAAAAGAACAAAAAATACCATGACTAATAAGGGTACCAAACTCTCGGCCAAGCCAAATTAAGGGAAAAATTGATCCAATTCATTTTTCATGAAATTGATCATAAATAACTCCAAGTCATCCATATACAAGCATGCTCAAACAAGTAATTTAGTCAAAACATGCTCAAATCAATTTACCCAAATTTTACCCTAATATATTTCATGCTCAAAATGGCTCAATGATACCATTGTTGGTTTCTAGGTTAATCCCAAGATCATATTAAGCAAGAAATAGAATGAATACACAAAGAAGAGTGGCGGAAACACACTTACATTGAACGGCTTTGGATGTGATGATCAACAAAAAATTTTCCTCCTTGTTGAAGCTCACGGCCAAGGTTGATTTTGTTGATGAAGTTGAACAAGCTCCAAGCTTCAAATGGATCCCAAGCTCTTAGATTGGTTTCCCTAACACCTTGTATTGATTCCTTGTTTGTGCTAGCAAAAGATGAAAGAAAAATTAATCTTCCTTCACCTTGGAGAGCTCACGGTTTTTAGGCCAAAAAGAAGAGTATTTCTTTTTGTGTGCAATTTGTTTTCTAAAAACATAATGAAAAACAATTATCAAAAATTGGTATAACCTTTCCAAAAAGTCAAAGCCAATTTTGGCTCCAAATTGGCATTAAATGCCCACACCAACCAATATCATGAATAATGATTGCATGTCACTCACCAAAAATGTGACTTGACATCTATCACTAAAGTGACGAATGATGTGCCTCGCGATGTGACTTGCGGCCGCACTTGATTCAAAATCGGAGTGGCGTCGCAAACACATTCCGGGCTCGGTTTCGTTAATTCTGAATTAACGAGTTTTTCGTTGCGTCGTAATTAAATCAAATTTAATTAAATAATCATGCCTAGCAAAATTACTATTCACGTCGCTTGCGAATTAATTCTAAATCAATTCGTTAGCCCGAATTAAAATCCAATTTTAATTCCGCGTCGAAATCCAATTTCGTATAATATATCGAATATATTATTTTATCGATTAATTCCAAATTAATCGTTCTCTCTCTTCAAATAGTACTTTATCCCAGATAAAGTCTCTCCGCTATTAATCCCATATTAATAAAGTTCGAATCATACGTTATCGGTGAATCTTCGGGAAGCGACCCAAGAGATCCCTGGATAAATTGGCAGTAAATCTGGTCGTCGGACTATCCGAACACGTACGTACCTTTTACTACATTCTTACCGATTTACGAGACAAGGTTGGCTTCTAGCAAAACGACATGCCTACCCAATTCTCCAGAAATATTCTTAATGGAATATACGATCTTTATCAGGTGTAGTATATAGTAGTATTGCGTATCTCGATCGAGTATCGGATGTCACATGCAAGGTCTGAGGCTGGAATAGTGTCTGCCCCGTACAAAGCATATATCGGATCACTAACAACTAGTCTCTTTATTATCGGATAATCATGACCTAGTCATATTATCCCGATGGTTGCAACCTTTTAGAGAACCAGTTATGTATCCTTGCGTGACCATCATCTCCATATGACTGAAGGGATACTTCCATCTTGACATCACACCTAATACACTAAGATTCTCAATAAACCCAGAAGAGGTGTACACAGAACCTGTTAAAGTCATTGACGACTAAAACCAAAGCCTATTGATTGTCGCAAGTACTACCGATGCAAGTCTCAGGTTAAGACCAAATACATCTACCCTGATACGGACTCCCATAGACACATAGTCATACTACCAATGGGATTTCGTGGGGTCTATCCAGAGCGAAGCTATTTTCCGTACTATCGGTAAAACACAACCTCCTACCACACTTGCATAAGTATCAAATACTTAAATATATGAGAACTATGATGTTACACTTCCATAACACGCACAAGTGCGATACTAGTCTATTCTGCATTATCGATGTCCAGTCTTGATAATACTACGACTAGGGATATTTAATGATTAAACAGTCGTGGATTGATACTGTCTCATATCATCTCAATCCGGAACTAATCATAAGGACTTTCATCATTCACATATTTAAGTAATCTAATTAGGAATGATAAAAGGCAATTTCCATTGCTACATAATTAATTTGTATAAATACACAATGTCTTTTACAAATAGTGAAGCTATGGGTCATAATTGTCCAACAGTATCGACTCAACTCTTAAAAGATATATTCTTCTGCTTCTCGTAAAAAGAAGTGAATTCCATATCTATGTATAACATTCCCAGCTACACGCCAAACCATATCCCCAAAATACGTAGTTATTGGCCAGAAATGCAACACCAACCTCACCATAGTAAATCAAAGGACATAGCCTGTCATGCATGATTTCGTAGTGAAAGGGGTTTTAGGGCGGAAATCCGGTAACGCAGCGGAACAGTGGAAAATCAAAATTTTCCGATTTCAAAACTTTTTCTCGGATTAATTAAATAAAATTATTTATTTAATTACCCAATTATCAAATTCTGAAATATTACACAAGAAATCAAATTTTTGTGTAATTACCAAATTTCCCCAAAACTTTGCATTTTGTTCATTTTAGTCCTAAATTGTCCTAAACAATTTTGGATGATTCTAAATCTTTACTAATATGAATCTAACATGTATTACACAATTTAAATTCAAATTGCAACAAAAATTCCCAAAATTTCATGCCTTGGCCGAAAGCCTCATTTGGTGGTATAATGTGCATTTTGCACTTTACTTGTTCAAAACACATCAAGATGATATCCTATCAACATAAGATTTTATATGTATCATATACACATCCAAATACACAACATAAATGAAAAGCCCCAAATTTGGAAGTGGTTTTAAACCTTAATTTTTCAATTTCATCAAATTGGACAAATTAGACCAAATGGTTAAATCCAACACTTCAATCAAGTTTCTTCCATTACAATCAAGCCTAACCACAATGAAACAACTATAGAACAAATCTAGGTCATTTAAGTTGGTCAATAACTCTAGATTGGCAACAAGTTTCTCAAAACATCAAAAGAAAGCTTACTAGCTCATTAGTAACATTCTATGATCTTTATACATGCATAACCCTATTATCAAACTTCCATCCACCAAAAACACAAAAGATAAAGAATAGAAAAACATAAGAAACTCATAGCATGAAGCCTAGATCTCAAAGAACATTTTCCTCTCTAATAGCAAGTTGGAAAAACTTACTAAAATCCAAGATTTTCCTTGTTTTCTTTTTCTTTCTTCAAGCTTCTTTGTCTTTCTTTAATGGAGTTTTGAGTAAGTGTTTCAAGGTTAATGAAACCCTAAAATGAAACAAACAATATATACTCACAATTCTTGCACATGGCCGAAAATTGTAGTAAATAATATCTAGATATTTTGTTTTTCATTTAATTTAATATTTGCTTTATTAACTTGTTACTTTAATCATTAAACCATTTAATGTAATAAAGCAAGTCAACAAAAGAAACTTAGTCATTAAATAAAATATCATAACTTTAAAATATCTATACTTTAATTAATTTAATCATTTAACAATTAAATAATTAATTAATTAATTAAATACAAATATATTAAATATAAGTATTATATTTACATTAAATATTAATTACATATATATATTTATGATATTAGTGAAATATCTCAATTTGACAATTAATTAATGTGTATTTGAATTAATCTATCATTAAATACAAATACACAAAAATTAAGGAAATGACTATCGGGTCCATACACATGTATATTTCATTTAACCTTTAAACGACTTTATAAATAATCAATATTATTTATAAATGTTGCCCTAGTTCTCTACGAGAATATTTCATTAGTGAGACTCTATAGATTTAGGCATATCCGTCACGAAATCCAATTTCGTGTCCATGATTTATCCACACGTAAATTATGACAAACACAATTAAACTCGATGAATAATACAGGTCTAGGTCATGGCAAATGTATAATTCCTCCGTCACAGGTATCCGGATATATCCCAGAGATATAGATTTAAACGTCAAATCTCTATGAGGATTATCACGTCGACGTCTCTATTAGCAATCTCAAAAAAAACATTTAGAACTAGCTTCTAAAATGTACCACGGGCCCATGGTTTTTATCTGATTGCTAATCATATGGACTACCTATGCTTTGTACACAGAACTGACGGATCCTATTTCGACACACACAGGACACCCTGAGGATCTATCTATACCCAATGAACATGTGGAGGTCTGATCTTAATAAATCGGTGACGTGACTGCCATCTAAGTGTAGAAGATGTCTCATGTGCCCACAGTGGCATCTCAAGTCTAAGAATCACAAGTGATACTGAACCCGAGAAGATTCTTATTGACGTTGGTGTACCATCCATTAAGAATCTTCGGTGAGTCGTTCAGTGTTTATCCGTTATAAACACCTACACGTCTATACTAGTCTCCAAGACTTATGGTTCATTGAGAAACCATTGGAATCATATATTCTAGTATACGACATGTACCGGTCTCAACGGGTTTACTTTACTGACCAAATAGTGTAAACCTTGACCAGAAACTGTCTGAGAATGACTACGTCATGATGCTACTCAATGTCATTTGCGATGCTTTTACAACAGCCCAATGACTAGTCATTCTAACGTCATTATGTCTTTCCCATATTAAAAGATACATTATATTATAGAAACTACATATATTATTCATAATAATAACATTTTACAGTAGTATTCTCAATGAAATACAACCGGGAATTGGCGCTCTGAGCACCAACCCCAAGAAAAACTCCACTTGCTCTAGTGCCAATAACGATTGTATCTAATACCCATTGGCTCCACGTGTTTATCAAATAACTTCGGAGGTATGGCCTTCGTCAGCGAGTCTGCTACATTATCTTCACTCGGTACCTTGCACACGACAATATCCCCTCGCGACCCAATCTCTCGAATGATGTGGTACTTGCGTTCCACATGCTTGGACTTCTGATGCGCCATCGGTTTCTTTGCTTGCGCAATGGCTCCAGTATTATCACAGTATAACGGAATCACATTCTCGATACTTGGGACAACTCCCAATTATGTGATAAAGTTCTTTATCCACACAGCTTCCTTTGCAGCTTCAAAGCTTGCAATATATTCCGCCTCAGTGGTGGAATCTGTTGTCGATCCCTGTTTGGAACTCTTCCAACAAACTGCACTTCCGTTAAGGGTAAATACAGATCCAGATGTAGACTTTCTATCATCAGGATTCGATCGGAAATCGGAATCCGTATACCCGTTAACTTGCAGTTTGTTTCCTCCATAAATTATTAACTTATCCTTAGTACCTTTTAAATACTTCAGGATATGTTTAATGGCCATCCAATGGTCATTACCTGGATTGGACTGATATCGACAGTTACGCTAATAGCGAAACTGATATCAGGCCTCGTACATAACATGTCATACATTATGCTACCCAAACATGAAGCATAATGTTGGTTAGACATTCTAACATTCTCATGATCTGTTTGTTGACTCATCTTCTTTGAAAGATGAATCCCATGTTTGAACGGTATGTTTGTTGTCTTACAGTTACCAAAATTATACCGTTCCAAGATCTTATCTATGTACGTTGATTGGGATAACCCAATCAGCCTCCTTTGTCTATCTCTATAGAGTTTTATCCCTAAAATATTTGAAGCTTCTCACAAGTCCTTCATGGAGAAATTCTTACAGAGGTACACTTTGACGCTTTGTAACATACCTAAATTATTCCCAATGATTAGGATGTCATCAACATATAGGACTAAAAATACGACCATGCTCCCACTGGCCTTCTAATACACACAGGATTCTTCTGAATTTTTTAGAAAACCAGACAATCTAATAATCTAATCGAATCAATGATTCCATCTTCGTGAAGCTTGTTTTAGTCCATAAATGGACTTTTTAAGCTTACATACCATACCCGAGTTTTTGCTGGATGTGGAACCTTCCGGTTGTTCTATATAGATTTCTTCATCAAGAAATCCATTTAGAAAAGTCGTTTTGACATCCATTTGCCAAATCTCGTAGTCATGATACGCAGCTATAGAAAGCAAAATCTGAATAGACTTAAGCATTGCTACTGGTGAAAACATTTCATCGTAGTCGCTGTGTGTAACCTTTTGCTACCAGTCGGGCCTTATAAGTTTCAACCTTACCGTCAGACCCGCGCTTCTTTTTGTAAACCCATTAACAACTGATAGGAATAATTCCTTCGGGAAGCGGAACCAAGTCCCAAACTTGATTTTCATGCATTGAGTCTAACTCGGATTTCATGGCACTTTGCCATTTCATGGAGTTGATGTCCAACATCGATTCTCTATAGGTGAAAGGATCAGTCTCTTCTACTAAGAGAACATTTAGACTATTTTCTTGTATCAAATACAAGCGCTCAGGAGGTCTAGATATCCTTTCTGACCTACGGAGTATGTGTGTTGAAGGACCTTCATCTAATTGAACTTCAAGTTCCTCCGTTGGTTCGTTATTTTCAGGTTGGACTTCATCAAGTTCAACCTGTCTATGATTACCCCCTTCTAATAAAAATTCTACTTCTAGAAATCATGCGAAGCGAGCTACGAACACATTTCGATGCTCGGAATCATAGAACAGATATCCCCTCGTATTCAAAGGATATCCAACAAACCTAAACTTTTGCCCTCGAGGCGAAAACTTATATTGCTGAGTCAACCTGACATAGGCAGAACAACCCCAAAACTTAATGTAACTAAGATTTGGTCTCATACCGAACCATATCTCATACGGTGTCGTAGGAACAGCTTTTGAAGGAATCTTATTTAAAAAATATGCAGCTGTTAAAAGAGAGTAGCCCCATAAGAAATAGGGCAAATCTGTGAAACTGAACATCGACCGGACCATAGCCAATAAAGTTTGATTTCTCCTCTCAGACACTTCATTGTGTTGTGGAGTATCTGGAGGAGTATATTGAGCGAGAATCCCATTCTCCTTCATATAATTAATGAACTCACCACTCATATATTCTCTGCCTCGATCAGATCATAGGCATTTAATATATTGACCAGTTTGTTTTTCTACTTCATTTCGGAACACGTTGAACTTTTCAAAGGTTTCGATTTATGTCACATCAAATAGACATAATCGTACAGTGACAAATCATCGGTAAAGGTAACAAAGTACGAATAACCATTGTGAGCAGTCTGACTTAATGGACTACATACATCAGAATGTATGATTTTCAGTAAGTTAGTGGTACGGTGTCCAACACCTGAAAATGAGGCTTTGGTCATCTTACCCTGAATACAAGATTCACAAGTTGGATAGGATTCAATGGTGACATCTGGTATCAAACCATTCCTAACCAAATGGGTATGGTGTTTAACGCCTATGTGACCTAGCCGCATATGCCAAAGTTCAGTATTATTAACAACGGGTAAACTACGTTTATTAATTCAAGTATTCAAAATATATTTTGAAGTTTACAATGTATAATGACCATGTTAATTTGGAAAACAAAGGATCTGAATATTACGTTTATCATATAAATACAAAGAACAGTTCTTAATATTAATATGATAGCCTTTTGTATCCAATACAAAAAGAGATATAATATTAGCTACACATCCAGGTACAAAATAATATTCATATAACAAAAGTGTCTCATTCACCAAAAGGGATCTCGCATACTCCCACTGCAACTGCATCAAGTGAGTCTCAACTCCCGAATCACAACTGCATCTCTCCAGGCTTCAGTTTCCTACTTTCCTTCAGCACTTGCAATGAATTGCAAATGTGAATGGGACAAGCAGAATCTAAAATCGAGGTGGATGTAACGGCTTCCAAGCCAAAGATATATCAATAACCGGAAAAATAAACGTACCTGATGTAGATGGTTTTTCCCTCCGCATCTGGGCAATGTAGTTAGGATAGTTCATTTTTCAGTGCCCGACCTTGCTGCAGTGATGGCACTTGTCGTCAGAAGCCATCTTGGGCTTAGCTATCTTTGCCTGTGGTTGAGGACCAAGACCCTTCTTCTTATTCCCTTTCTTCTTCTTCCCTTTGACCAAGTCTGGGAAGAAGTAGAAAGTGCAGTAGGTATGGGATGGCGAGTCGGTACTCCCTTCTTGAGGTCCTCTTTCGTCGTGAGCAACATCCTATGCAGCTCTTGGTAGGTACAGATAATCTCGTTCATGTTGAAGCACATCACAAACTGGCGATAAGAAGCTAGGAGTGAACCAAGAATGACACTCTTACCGAGAATGTCATTCAGAATGAGATTATGTTGCCTCAATTGATCGATCGAATCGATCATCTGAAGAACATGCGGGCTAACAGCTTGCCCCTCATCCAATCACGCATAGAACAGTTCCATTGCGACCTTGTGAACAATAAATTGTTCTCGGTTCTCAAACGATTCTCTTAATCGTGTCGTCATATTATACGCATCTGACATGCCATAGTATTGTTTCTTGAGCCCCGTTGAAACTGAACTTAAGATGTATGATTTAACTTTTAAATCATCATCCTTCCAAGCTTGGAAGACTTCACGTTCATCCGGTGTAGCATCCTCTGCCACAGCAAGGGGCTGTAGACCCTCAAGAACATATCCCAACTTCTCGGAATCGAGGACAATCCTCAAATCCAAATCCCAATCGGTGAAGTTATTAGCGCCTTTAAGTTTGTTCGCATCAAGCATACACGCAAACTGATTAGTGGATGGTGTCGCCATCGCAAATCTATCATATAGATCACGAAAAACGGTTAGCAGAAAAATTAAGCAGTTTCATATAATATCATAACCATAAACTAGATCATTGATTTTTAATCTAAAAATGCCTCTCCCACTAAATCATGCAATACTGTAATCCCCAAATAGAATACAAAGATCTAATAATTAAATTAAATACAAATAGTGAAAGGGGATCCCACGAATATATTTCAGCTCACAGCAGAGGCACGGTCTCGCCTACGTATATTCATCAGGTAGACAACTCATTGTCAATCACTCAATAGTGACTCCTAGGTTTCCGGTCCTGGTCGTTTCTCATTGTGACTGCTAAGGCAGACCCACAAGGAAATTACCAAGGTTAAACTCGTCAATGATATACTCAAGCTACTTGCGTAACCCTGACAGCTAGGGCACGTTCAGGATTGCGCTTTCGCTTGAATTTATCTAGTATCTGATATACATCCGGTATAAATAAATCTCTATCGGCTACACCCTCACAGAAGAGGCACGGTCTTGGATGTAGTCACAGATAAATATTCATAAACCGTATGACAAGACGGACCATATTGTTGGTTTCTATAATATGTCCCAAGGAAAGATTAAGCATTTGAAATACAACATTGAATATATATATAAGATGAAGTATGGCGGAATCATACTTACATTGCTTTAGTGATGAAGAAAATCAAACCAAAATGGAAGCTCCAAGGTTGGGATGATTCGGCCAAGATGAGAAGAGGTGGAAAGCTCCAAGCTTTGTGAATTCCTTGCTCTATGATGGTTTCCCTATCACCTCTTTTGATCCCTTGTAAGGTGCTAGCCTTGCATGTGAGTAGATGTTCCAAACAACCTCAATATCTTCAAGTTTTAGACAACCAAAATGAAGAAGATGGAGAGCAAAAACTGCATGCAGTTTTCGGCAATGTGAGAGAGAAAAGAGAGTTTTGTTAATTGATTTTGTTACCAAAAATCAATTTATATTTATGCCATAATGTTTATTAAATTAATAATAAAATTATGACACCAACCATGCAATGGCTTAGAGTGTCAAACACTCAAATTCCATGCAAAACAATTGAGTGTATTGTACACTATCACCATGCAATGCATCATCAATAAAATAATACATATAATGACATGTGTCATGTGGGCCCCACACGTTTCCAAATGAAAGTGGGCCCACGTGCACTCACGCGTTCGGGTTCGATATTTCCGAAATACCGAACTTACGTCGCGACGTTAATTAAATCGAATTTAAATAAATAATCGCGCCTAGCGAAATTATTGTTTACCTCGCTAACGAATTAATTCTAAATTAACTCGTATGCCCGAATTAAAATCTAATTTTAATTTCGCGTCGAAATCGATTTCGATTATTATATCGAATATAATAATTTCATCGATTATTCCAAATTAATCGCTCTCTCTCTAAATAAGGCACTTTATCCGAGATAAAGTTTCTCCGTAATTAATCCAAGATTAATTAAGTCCGAATCAAATATCATAGGTGAATCTTCAGGAAGCGACCCAAGAGATCTCCGGATATGTTGGCAGTAAATACGGTCGTCGGATAATCCGAACACGCACGTACTCGTACTACGTTCTTACCGATTCACAAGACAAGGTTGGCTTCTAGCAAAGCGCCATGCCTACCCAATTCTCCAGAAATATTCTTATAGGAATATAAGATCTATATCAAGCGTAGTATACCGTAGTATTGCGTACATCGTGTTGGTTTCTATAATATGTCCCAAGGAAAGATTAAGCACATGAAATACAACAAAGAATATATATAAAAGATGAAGTATGGCGGAATCATACTTACCAAGCTCTTGTGATGAAGAAAATCAAGCCAAGATGGAAGCTCCAAGGTTGATTAGGTTCGGCCAAGGAAGACAAGAAGAGGAAAGCTCCAAACGTTGTGTATTCCTTGCTCTATGATGGTTTCCCTATCACCTCTTTTGATCCCTTGAAAGTGCTAGCCTTGCATGTGGAGAAGGTTCCAAACAACAAGCCTTTCTTCAAGCTTTTGGCAACCAAAATTGAAGAAGATGAAGACCAAAACTGCATGCAGTTTTCGGTCATGAAAAGAGAGAGAAGAGAGAATTTTTCTTAATTGATTTTGATACCAAAAATCAATTTATATTTATGCCATAATATTTATTAAATAATAATAAATCTATGACACAAGCCTTGCAAAGGCTTAGAGTGTCAAACACTCAAATTCCATGCATAACAATTGAGTGAATTATACACTATCACCATGCAATGCATTATCAATAAAATAATGCATATAATGACATGTGTCATGTGGGCCCCACACGTTTCCAATGAAAGTGGGCCCACGTGCACTCACGCGTTCGGGTTCGATATTTCCGAATACCGAACTTACGTCGCGACGTTATTAAATCGAATTTAAATAAATAATCGCGCCTAGCGAAATTATTATTTACGTTGCTAACGAATTAATTCTAAATTAACTCGTATGCCCGAATTAAAATCTAATTTTAATTTCGCGTCGAAATCGAATTTCGATTATTATATCGAATATAATAATTTTATCGATTAATTCCAAATTATCGTTCTCTCTCTAAATAAGGCACTTTATCCGAGATAAAGTTTCTCCGCAATTAATCCAAGATTAATTAAGTTCGAATCAAATATCATA
>SKCR01022056.1:0-15269 GCA_019454045.1 Zanthoxylum bungeanum
ACATGCACAAAATTCTGATGAACGGCGAGTACAAATCCACAGTGGAGAATCAATAGAGACTAAATCCATTCATGAATGGGACATGAAGAAAGAAATTATCCAATGGTTAGATGCCGACATAATCTACCCCATCTTTGATAGCACGTGGGTGAGTCCTATGCAATGTGTGCCAAAGAAAGGAGGAATAATTGTAGTCACAAATGAAAAGAATGACATGATTCTAACAAGAACGATGACTGGATGGAGAGTATGCATGGACTACAGGAAGCTGAAAAAAACAACAAGGAAAGATCATTTCCCGTTACCATTCATTGACAAGATGCTAGACATATTGGTGGGACATGATTTCTATTGTTTTCTGGACGGATACTTGGGGTACAATCAGATTTCCATCTCCCAATAAGATCAGGAGAAAACCAGTTTTACATGTCCGTATGGTACTTTTGCTTTCTATATGATGCCATTTGGACTATGTAATTCTCTTGCTACATTTCAATGTTGCATGATGGCCATCTTCTCAAACATGCTGGAACAAAGTATGGAGGTTTTCAAGGATGATTTTTCTGTGTTTGGAGACTCGTTCGACCACTGCTTACAAAATCTGAAAAAGGTCTTACAAAGATGCAAAGGTACCAACCCGGTACTCAACTGAGAGAAATGCCACTTCATGGTGTATGAAGGCATCGTCCTAGGACATCGGATCTCACAAAAGGGAATCGAGGTAGACAAAGCAAAGATTGAGACAATAGAAAAATTACCCCCACCATCAACTATCAAAGGGATTCGCAGTTTACAGGAGATTTATCAAAGACTTCTTCAAGATTGCTAAACCTCTGTGCAATCTGCTAGAGAAAGACGTGCCTTTCAACTTCACCAAAGAATTCCATGAAACTTTTGAGATCTTGAAACTGAAGTTGGTCTTTGCCCCTATCATAGTAGAACCGAACTGGACCCTTCTATTTGAGGTGATCTGCGATGCTAGTGATTTTGCTATCGATGCAGTTTGGGACAACACAAAGTAAAAATTTTCCATACCATTTACTACTCCAGTAGAACTTTGAATGAAGCTCAACTCAACTATACAACAACTGAAAATGAGTTTCTCGTAGTTGTGTTTGCTTTTGATCAATTCTGCTCCTATGTGGTGGGTCCCAAAGTGGTTGTCTACACAGAGCATTCAGCAATCAAATACCTGATCGCGAAGAAAGATGCCAAACCTAGATTGATCTGTTGAGTGCTTCCGTTGCAAGAATTTGACGTCGAGATTCGAGAAAAGAAAGGGACAGAAAACCAAATGGCAGATCACTTATAGAGGCTCGACAATGGAGAAGTAGCTGGCAATGAACTGACAATCAAACAAACCTTTCAAGATAAACAGTTTTTTGCCATGAAACAACAGGATGTTCCTTGGTATGCTGACTATGTAAACTATATAGTATCGGGAAAATGGCCGTTGGAATTAACACATTAGCAGCGAAAGAATTTCTTTAAAGAAGTCAAACACTATATATGGGATGAGCCGTACTTGTTCAAACGTTGTGCTGATCAATTACTGAGACGTTGTGTTCCACATGAAGAGGTCAATATTGTCTTGCAACATTGTCATTCATCACCATACGGGGGACACTTCAGCAGGAATAAAACTGCAACCAAAGTCTTACAATTAGGTTTGTTCTGGCCCACTCTGTTTAAAGATGCTTACTTATTTGCTTTTCAATGTGACAGGTGCCAGAGAATGGGAAATAGTTTGAGAAGAAATGAAGAACCTCTGCAAAACATTATGGAAGTGGAGATATTTGATGTATGAGGGATTGATTTTATGGAACCCTTTGTTCCATCATTCGGAAACCTGTACATACTAGTTGCAGTAGACTAGGTCTCCAAATGGGTTGAAGCTATAACACTACCATCAAATGATTCAAAAGTGGTGATAAAATTCCTTAAAAAGAATATTTTCACTCGCTTTGGAACACCTCGGGCGATTATGAGTGATGAAGGCACACATTTCTGCAACAAATATTTCGATGCACTCATATCCAAATATGTAGTTACTCATAAAGTTGCCACTGCCTACCATCCGCAGTCAAATAGACAGGTTGAAGTTTCAAACAGAGAGATCAAAAAAATCTTGGAGAGAACTGTTGGATCAACAAGGAAGGATTGGTCTACAAAACTAGATGACGCACTATGGGCCTACCAGACAGCTTAAAAGACACCGATTGGTATGTCCCCATATCGAATGGTGTTTGGAAAAGCATGACATCTGCCAGTGGAGCTTGAACACAAAGCGTACTCGGCACTGAAGAAGTTAAATCTTGATCCACAAGCACTAGAAGAGAAACTGCTCCACCACTCAACGAATTGGAGGAATTTCGCCTACATGCTTATGAGAATGCCATATTATACAAAGAAAATACCAATAAATGAAATGATTAAAAATAATGCGTAAACAACTAGAACCAAGGCAGCAAATGTTGTTATACAATTCAAGGTTGAAACTTTTCCCTGGATAGCTGAAGTCAAGGTGGTCAGGTCCATTTGTGATTACTCAGGTTTTACCATATGGAGCTGTTGAATTACTTGATCCCAACACAAATGATACTTTCAAAGTTAACAGCCAGCGTGTCAAGCAATACTGTGGAGAATCATTTGAGCGACAAAAATAAAGTGTCACACTTTTAGATCCAGCCTAACATTCGGGCAGTCATGTCTAGCTGACGACGTTAAACTTAGCACTAGCAGAGAGGCAACCCATGCAATTTGTGTATATATTCAGATTTGGTGTTTTTTTATTTTTGTGTGTTTTATTTTATAGGTTAAGTCACACACATGATGGAAGACATTCTCGCAAATCTTCACAAGGAATTTCCTTCTCTCCCTCAAAACTCTCTGATGAAAGTATACAAAGCTCACTTAGAACGAATGAGACTTTTGATGATCAAAGGTATTCCTAATGACACTCGTTGGTTAATTGAAGCCCGGTCCGATTGGAAGGTGAGTCATCTAACTCTTTTATTTCATAACTGTCTAGTTTAGGAAGAAACACTTATGCTAAAAATAGAAGAGCTAAAAGAATGAGTGTTTGCTATAAATGTGCACGGATGACAAGTAATACTCATTGTCGTTTTTTAGGAAATGTGTCTGATAACCATGATGATAAAATTAAATTCATTTGGGATGGCTTGAGTAAGGAGTCTTTGGATGACATATCATTGACTCTTAAGATGCATCCCAGTGGATTTGTACATCACACAATTCATATGTTACATGCACAATTCCAAAAAGAAAGACAACATTTAAGTCTTGGGAATCTGACTCTAAAAGACCCTGTCTGCCAATTTATAAGAAAATTGGATGAGAAGCTTGTCCCTAACGCACAGACGTCATTCAAGCCGTTACTTCTTGTAAATATTGTTATCTCTTTGTGTTTATCTAATAATTGTGATTTGTTTTGTTATTTTCTTTTATTTTCTCCGACATGATCTAGACTTTTAGACTTTCACGATATATTTTACTGTTTAACTAATAATTGTCATTTGGTAGGTACTAGTGCTATTATTACTCAACCTTTTTCAGGTTATAAAAATTCAACTCATCATTGCACTCTTGAAGGCATCCAGACTTGGGAAAAAATAACATCAAAAAAATGGAAGAAACTTCAAGAAGATGAGTTGTAAACATTTGTGTGTTTTACGGTACTAGTGCTGGTTCTAAACCTGAATTTGTAGCGGCTGTTGGAGTTAAATCAAGTCCCAAGATCAACAAATCATGCATAAAAACGAGTATGAACACAACAAAGGAGGTGCGGAATATACTCACATTGAATTCGGTTTTGATGAAATGAACACAAGCTGCGTTTTCATCCTCCATTGAGCTCGGCAGTAACTTTCCTTGACAGTGGGCTGCACGGTTTGGACTGGTTTGGACTCCACCATTTTCGTCCATGCATGGACTCCATTGAAGCTCCAAGCTTCAAGCTTTCCAAGCTCAAAGAATCACTTCCCTATCACCTATGTATCACTCAAGGTGTGCTAGCACTTGATTTTTGCCACAAAAATCGTTATCTTGCTTCTCACTTTGCTCGGCAGAAACAGAACAAGGAGAGGAAGAAGACGGTTTCCAAAACCGTGAAGTAGAGAGGAAGAAAAGGGAGGGAGAGCATTTTCACGTGAAACCGTGAATGATGAGAGAGGGGAGGCAATGGTTTTTACTTATATTATATTTTATTTCCAAAATAAAATTAAATACAAAAGCCTTTCATTTACCAAATACAAAAGTCAAAAAGCAAAAAGCTTTCATCATTTCAACTTTTACTTTAAGTCCACTCACATCACTTTAATAAAGTGACATGTTGTCAAGTCACATCACTCAAAGTGACAATTGATTTGACGATTGACGCGACTAGCGATTTGACGCTTGATGTGACTTGCGTGCCGCGCTCGAATTCGAAATGCGAATGCGCGCGCAATCACTCTCGGGCTCGGGTTCGCTAATTCCAAATTAACGAATTTTCCGTCCGCGTCGTAATTAAATGATTACGCCTAGCGAAATCACTATTCACGTCGCTAACGAATTAATTCTAAATTAATTCGTTCGCCCGAATTAAAATCTAATTTTAATTCCGCGTCAAAATCCAATTTCGATTAATATATCGAATATATTAAATTATCGATTAATTCCAAATTAATCGTTCTCTCACTCTTTAATTAATATTTTATCCCAGATAAAATATCTCCGCAAATATCCCAGATTAATTTTCTCTCTCATCGAATTAATCCCAGATTAATTCTATCTCTCTCTTCTAATTAATCCCATTAATCAAAGTGCGAGTCATACGTCATCGGTGAATCTTCAGGAAGCGACCCATGAGATCTCCGGATATGTTGGTGTTGGACATTATGACCCATAGCGTCACTATTTGCACAGATCATTGTGTTGTTGTAGCAAATTAACTATGTGACAAAGAATTGCACTCTCATCATTTGTGATTAGATCACCATAGATATATAAATGAAGAGAGGTCCCTATGATTAGTTCCTGGATTGAGATGATATGAGACAGTATCAGTCCACGAAGGATTAATCATTAAATATCCCTAGCCGTAGTATTATCGAGACTGGACATCGATAATGCGGAATAGGCTAGTATTGCACTTGTGCGCGTTTGTGAGGGCACAACGGCATAGTTCTCATATATATAAGTATTGGATACTTATGCAAGTGCGATAGGAGGTCGTGTTTCACCGATGGTACGGGAAACAGCTTCGCTCTGGATAGACCCCCTCGGAATCCCATTGGTATTATGACTATGTGTCTATGGGAGGCCGAAATCGAGGTAGGTGTGTATAGTCTTAACCTGAGACTTGCATCGCTAATACTTACGATAATCGATAAACTTTGGTCTTGGTGGTAGGGACTTTAACCGGTTCTGTGTACACCATTTCTGGTTTATCAGAGAGTCGTAGAGTATTGGTGTGATGTCAAGATGGAAGTGTCACTTCAGTCATTTGGAGATGATGTCACGCAGGATACGGTACTAGTGCTCTTGAGTGTTGCGCAACCAATCGGGATATTGTGACCAGGTCATGTATATCCGATTATAGAGACTATGTTACCAGACATCCGACATGTGTTTCGGACGGGGCAGACACTTATCCAGCCCCCAGCCCTAGCACGTGATTATCCGATACTGGGCCGATATACACAATACTACGGTATACTACGCTTGATACAGATCTATATATTCCTATAAGAATATTTCTGGAGAATTGGGTAGGCATGGCGCTTTGCTAGAAGCCAACCTTGTCTTGTAAATCGATATAAACGTAGTACGAGGTACTTACGTGTTCGGATAGTCCGACGATCGTATTTACTGCCAACATATCCGGAGATCTCATGGGTCGCTTCCTGAAGATTCACCGATGACGTATGACTCGCACTTTGATTAATCTGGGATTAATTAGAAGAGAGAGATAGAATTAATCTGGGATTAATTCGATGAGAGAGAAAATTAATCTGGGATTAATTACGGAGATATTTTATCTCGGATAAAATATCGTTAAAGAGAGAGAAAGATTAATTTGGAATTAATCGATAAAATTAATATATTCGATATATTAATTGAAATTGGATTTCGACGCGGAATTAAAATTAGATTTTAATTCGGGCGAACGAATTAATTAGAATTAATTCGTTAGCGACGAATAGTGAATTCGCTAGGCGTAATCATTAATTACGTCGCGACGGAAAATTCGTTAATTTGGAATTAGCGACCCGAGCCCGAGAGTGATTGCGAGCGCATTCGCATTTCGAATTCGAGCGCGGCACGCGAGTCACATCAAGCGTCAAATCGCTAGTCGCGTCAATCGTCAAATCAATTGTCACTTTGAGTGATGTGACTTGACAATATGTCACTTTATTAAAGTGAATAGAATGTGATGTGAAAAGTGATGTGATATGACTTATAGTTATAAGTAAAAAGTGATGGAATATGAAAAGGTTTGAATATATATATTTATTTTATTTATTTTTGGAAAATAATGAATAAATATAAATTGCTTTTTTCTTTCACTTTTAGACATACATTCGGTCCTCTCTCTCTTACATGCAAAGGCAGTACAACGGTTTCTCCCTCTCCCTCTCTTTTCCCTCTCTTCTTCTCGGCTCACTGCCGATTTTTGTCTAAAAATGTTCTGGTTTGACCGAGCATTTGAGAAGCAAAATGAAGAAGGATGGTGCTAGCACACTCACATGGTTATACATAGGTGATAGGGAAGCTTTCTTCTTTGAGCAAGGAAGCTTGAAGCTTTGAGCTTCAATGGAGTCTCACATGGCCGAACATGGAGGAAGCCATCACGACCAAAACCGCACAGCCCACTGTCAAGGAAGCCATTGCCGAGCTTGGAGGGAGCTCAAAAATCGCACCTTGTTCTTCAAACATCAAAACCGAAATTCAATGTGAGTTGATTCCGCCACCCTCCTTTGATGTGTTCATATGTTGTTTTTTTATGCATTGTTTGTGATCTTGTGGACTTGATTATACTCCAACATTGGTATCTAGAGCCATTGATGCATGAAAACCGAAATTAGGGTTCTTGAGTAATTTGGGGCTTTTTGATTTTGGCTTGATTCTGACAAATTGATTGTGTAAGAATGCTTATATATGATCTAATTTGAGATATATGTAATCAATTTGACAAAAAAAAATCATTGGATTGATTTTCCCCAATTTGCAAATTTTGGTAGAAACTTTAATTTGGGTAAACTCGATTTAGGCATGATTTGGTTGAATTGTTTGATGCATTATGCTTGAATGAGGTTGAATTGAAGTTGTGCATGATCAATTTCAAAAAAAATGGATTAGATCAATTTTCCCCAATTCTTAGGTTGAACATGAAACTTTAATTGGGTAAAATGTGTTTAAAGCATGTTTTAATTGCATTGGATGTTTAAGTATGCTTAGAACATGTTTAATTGAGATTGTGTGTGGTCAATTTCATGAAATTGGATTGGATTCATTTTTCCCCAAATTGGAGGCTTGGCCGAAAATTGGAAGAACCTAATGTCTTGGTAATTTTGTTTTGTTTGATCATTGGATGACTTAAAACAATTGGTTAATGTTGTTTTGAAGTTCAATTGGATTGAATTTTGATTTGGAACATTTTCCCTTTTAAAGTGGCTTGGCCGATTTAAGAACATGAATTCTTTGTGATTTTGTTGTTTTAATTCATGGGATGAATTGTATTGATTTGGGAAATTATGATTGTGGACTCAATTGGATTGAAACCGAATCGAATTTAAAAACCCCTAATTGCCGAGACTTGAAAGCATGTTAATTGGGTTTGATTTTATTGATTGTGTTGGACACTATTTGGTTGTTAAAGTGCATGATTAATTAGGGCTAATTGATATTTTAGAAATGTTAATTGGGTATTGATTGTGTATTACACTAGGTTAATTAATTGTGAAATTTGGAATTTTATAAGTTAATTAATTTGAGCTTGATTTTGGAAATTGGGCTTATTAGGTTGTAATTGGGCTTTTTGGGCTTTGTTGTAACAAAGTTGGGTTTAGGCAAAATTGGTTGGATCCAATTAGGCCCCAAACCGAATCCAAAAGGTCCAATTATGACTTAATGGACCTTAATTATTTAATTGGGCCTAATGGCCAAATTAATTTAAAGGCTTATGGGGTAACTCCCGGATTGGATTTTGGTTGTTTCGGGTTGACCCAGTTGACCAAAAGTCCACGCCTGTAGAAATTAATTAAAAGCCCATTGGACTTTAATTAAATAAAACATTAGATGTTAATCGGGGTTTGAGACCCGTTGCGATTAAATTTGGAATTTAAGTCGTAAAGGTTCGTTAATAAAAGTGTAATATTTAATTTAGAATTAAATAATGAATTAGAATAAATACGTATTAAATTGGATTTAATTATGTAATTTATTTAATTCGTAGAAATTGTACTTTGAGTACGTGTTTGCAATACGAGTTTGACTCGAACAAAATCAAATAATAGTTTGAACATTGGATGATCACTAATAATCAAGATTAATTAATTTGATTGATTGATTGATACCATGCTTGTATGAATACATGGGTTGTGATGTTTGAATAATGTATCGATGGATATTAGTCGGTTGGGCGATTTTGGAAATTGTAATAAATTTGATTTATTAAATTGGACCTGCGTGTCCAGCCTTATCTCCTATTTCTTTGTATTCTCTCTCACCTATTCCCCTCCATGTAAAAGAGGTTTCTTTAGAAGTGTAGTGTACGGGTAGAAGTAATACTAGTGCTACCGGGAGAGAGAAAAGTGAGAGATTTGATCTAGGATCAATGTAAAATATCCATCCGCATATCATTATTATTTTATTTCATACTCGCTTTATTATGTGTTTAGAATGCATGCTTAAGGGTGTATGAGATGTGACCTTAACAAGATAATTAAATTGGTAGCCAGTTTGCACGCGAAAAACCCTCGTTTTATATTAAGCAAATATCCTTCCATTGAATGATTCTTGTTCAAGATCCGAAGTTGGCATTGGTTTTTATTGACCAAAGTCAAGACTTTTGTCAATCAAGGATGTACTTGAATCATGAGAGTTTTGTTGCATATCGGTGTCTTGTCCAAATCGTGATTTTTATTGACCAAAGTCAGATCACTTTTTGTCCAATGACATTGATTACGAAACTTTCCTCTCGTCAATGGGTCCCGCTTAACTGGAATCATTAGGTTGTGTTTGGCCAAAGCCAGGCCTAAATGATTCAGAGGATAGGGTTAGGAAAATGTATTGGATACATTGACATTATACATATGTTTTCGGACTTGGATGTCCACCTAACCGGATCTAGGAAATTGGATGAGATCCAATTGATCTGTGAGATCTACCTAGTTAATAGCATACAGCTTTTTATTGGCCAAAGTCAGGGTTGTGTGTTATTTAATAGGATCCTAGCCCACTAGGAAACACGGTTTCCCGAGTACTCCCACAGAGGTTAGAGACTCGACGAAAAATAGTGGGAGGCAAGTATTGAATTTGCAACATTCGTTCGAATACTCGCTAAACACGCTCATTTTATTTTATTCGTCATTAATTAAATATTAGTTAGACTAATATTTAAATTGTTGTTTTAATGAACAGTTGGACTGTATTATACTTGATTATATATAATTGGATTATATTAATCAATATATTTGAATTAATTAATTTCAGTTTACAGTTGATTTTATAATTGGATTATAGTAATCAATGTAATTGAGGTTAATTAATTTGGATTATATTTGATTTTATAGTTGGACTATTATAATCATTATAATATATATAGTACCACTAATCGTGGTTAAATAGTTGGACTATTGTAATCAAGATAAGAAATTGAAAAGTTGGATATTTAAAATAATCTGGGATTAAAATATTTAAATGATTTAATTTTCAAATTGGGAATACATAATAGGTTACTTTATTTGATAAAATAACTTATTATACCTTACGCCCAAAATTAAGCAAAATAAGTAGAGCATAAAATCTTTGGAAGATTTATGTGATGATGACTTTAATGCTTAATTTAATATACTTGTCATAAATCTAATTTTTTGGATTTAAGAAGTATTAAAATTGCAATTTATAATTCTTGGAGAATTAATTGACTATTCATGTAAAGTCAAAGTTTGCAATTGGGCATGTAGCACGAGGTGCACATTCCTTTCAATATTCTAAAAACCCAAGGCTTGGCCTAAGGTTCCTAAAATATTGAAAGGATAATTGACATATCCCAAGTGACTACCATTTGGATATGGAAGACACGAAGGAATTAAAGAAAGGGCGAGGCTCTAACTTTAAAAATATTTGTCTTAGTTATGTTCACAGCTAGTATTGAAATTAGATTTTAAATATTAGTGTGGTACATAATATATATGTATTGATATTCAGAATCTGCTTTGAGCAGGATACTGACTTCAAGCTGAGATTCCTCTGCGAATCGGAAACGGGACGAAAGTCGCTGTTTCGACCGTAGATACCTAAGTTTAGGAACTAAACCTGGGGTGTGTACTTAATTAGGAACTGTTATAATGTAACTAGTTTGACTAGAGACATTATCTCTTTATCAGTGTTTAATCCGTTGCGGATAAAACCTTTATATTATAGAACACTGAGTGTTTTAATTATATAAAGATGATACTGAGATAAATACATTAGATGTAAATAACATAATTTATATTTTGAATATAAATAAAAATCTCAAACATATAAATGACAAATAAATAGCTCAAATTGATTTGATCAAGAGACTTATTTATGGTATTGTTGTCTAGGACACAATTAAACGAGACATGTCAGTAGACGATGTGTCCGAACTAAAACCGAATTTTGTTGGACATGATAAGGTTTATCACGAGTCGCTCTGAGCTAAATCATTTCCTTCAAATAGGATATGTATTAACAGTGCAAACTTATTTTAGAATAAGGTTCCACGTAAACTGTTTGACAGATATCATATAGGATGTGAACAGGAAAGAAACGAGGTTTCTCATTCCTGATAATTTGGGTATGCCAGGCATAAAGTTTGGATGATACAAACTAAGAACCCAAATTGGATTATGCCAATATAGGTTATCCTAAGGGAAACCATAAGTATAGTACTTATAAATCTCACATGAGAATAATGTGATTGTTTCACCATGCGGTTTTCCTGAGAGGAATACCGATATGCAGTGGTCAGTGGGAGGATAGTGATACTCGATGAAAATCGGAGTAATACTGTTCTAGGCACAAGATCCGTAAGGGAACACAAATAGTTCATCAATGATGAATCTATACCATTAATCTTCAAATACACAAGAAACCGAGTAGATCAGAGAGAGTCAGAAACAACCTGGGGTATGGGTTTCTGATCTCACCTCAGAAATTTTAATCTTTTAAGGTACAACAACTGATTACGTATGAGGTAGTGATACACGGTATCGACTCCCTATTATGGCAAAGTGCCATGAATCGAAAATGGATTCCATGTTTAACAACTATTTTGGATACTAGTTGTTGTACCACGAGGCATTGTGCCTATGGTACATTAACGTCTTCAAGGAAGACATACATGGTAGGCAACATACCAACTACAAAGCTGGGCTTTTGACGGAAAGGTATCGTTATCACATTTTGTTAATAACGGTTCAACCTTTTACCTGTTGCCATGGTAAATCCATTTTGAAGATGCTTGTTGATAACTGTATATTCATTTGTGAAATATGTCAGTTATAAATCAAAATCGCTTTCCTGAAAAGGAAACCTTTTGGAGAATGTTTACAACATTCTGACGATTTTGTATAACCGAAAACAAGGTTTGCGGATTATTCAATCCATGTTTGGATTGAAGCAAGCATAGGGTTCTTGGAACTGACGTTTTGAAATAATCATAATAGTTTATGATTTGACTCAAAACGAAATAATTCTTGTGTATATAAGGAGGCTAGTGGGAGAGTGCACTGACAATGAAATTCCCATAAACAATCGGTGAAAGCTTGGCTTTCATAGAAATTCTCCGTAGAATTCTGGGGAGTAACAACCTTTTATTCAAGGAATAAAGATCTACTGGGGCTAGATTTGGAGTTGGTAACACTCTCTGAGAAATTGTACATTTAAAATGTACTTGTATTGGTGTCTCATACGCTTTGAGCATATGGAGTCACAATCGGGTCAATCCAAGTGATAGTCACTGGATTGAAGATTAAGAACATCTGTTAGTATCTGAGAGAACTAAAGATGTTGTCTTAAACTATGGAGATGGAGAACTTGAAGTGACTGGGATCACTACTGCAAGTTTCCAAACAATTAAAATACTGCGGTACTATAAAGTTGAATAACAGGGACAGTGAGCTGGAAATCTTCCTAGCAAGATAACTGTTGCCGAATAAACAACAAATGCGGATTATTGCTGCAGCTGAGGCAGCAATAGAAGCCATTTGGATCGATAATAAATCTAATTAGATTAGATTAGTTCTGTTAGCAACTGAGCTAGGCGTCAGCACAGGCTAAAGAATTAAAGGTCTCATCGACGATCCAGATATATACTTCTATATATCATCTGATTTGTTCGGATCATACACGTGGTGGCGATGTGATGATCGTGCAAATCGCGTTAGACGATAATGAAGCAATCCCTGACGAAAACCTTTCCTCAGCAATTTGAGCGAACCGTACATAGTTCGGGTGTGGACACTTGAGTGACTCGCTACGTGCCAAGTGGGAGATTGGTTGGACATTATGACCCATAGCGTCACTATTTGCACAGATCATTGTGTTGTTGTAGCAAATTTAAACTATGTGACAAAGAAATTGCACTCTCATCATTTGTGATTAGATCACCAGAAGATATATAAATGAAGAGAGGTCCCTATGATTAGTTCCTGGATTGAGATGATAGAGACAGTATCAGTCCACGAAGGATTATCATTAAATATCCCTAGCCGTAGTATTATCGAGACTGGACATCGATAATGCGGAATAGGCTAGTATGCACTTGTGCGCGTTTGTGAGGGCACAACGGCATAGTTCTCATATATATAAGTATTGGATACTTATGCAAGTGCGATAGGAGGTCGTGTTTCACCGATGGTATGGGAAACAGCTTCGCTCTGGATAGACCCCTCGGAATCCCATTGGTATTATGACTATGTGTCTATGGGAGGCCGAAATCGAGGTAGGTTGTATATAGTCTTAACCTGAGACTTGCATCGCTAATACTTACGATAATCGATAAACTTTGGTCTTGGTGGTAGGGGACTTTAACCGGTTCTGTGTACACCATTTCTGGGTTTATCAGAGAGTCGTAGAGTATTGGGTGTGATGTCAAGATGGAAGTGTCACTTCAGTCATTTGGAGATGATGTCACGCAGGATACGGTACTAGTGCTCTTGAGTGTTGCGCAACCAATCGGGATATTGTGACCAGGTCATGTATATCCGATTATAGAGACTATGTTACCAGACATCCGACATGTGTTTCGGACGGGGCAGACACTTATCCAGCCTCAGCCCTAGCACGTGATTATCCGATACTGGGCCGATATACACAATACTACGGTATACTACGCTTGATACAGATCTATATATTCCTATAAGAATATTCTGGAGAATTGGGTAGGCATGGCGCGCTTGCTAGAAGCCAACCTTGTCTTGTAAATCGATATAAACGTAGTACGAGGTACTTACGTGTTCGGATAGTCCGACGATCGTATTTACTGCCAACATATCCGGAGATCTCATGGGTCGCTTCCTGAAGATTCACGATGACGTATGACTCGCACTTTGATTAATCTGGGATTAATTAGAAGAGAGAGATAGAATTAATCTGGGATTAATTCGATGAGAGAGAAAATTAATCTGGGATTAATTACAGAGATATTTTATCTCGGATAAAATATCGTTAAAGAGAGAGAAAGATTAATTTGGAATTAATCGATAAAATTAATATATTCGATATATTAATTGAAATTGGATTTCGACGCGGAATTAAAATTAGATTTTAATTCGGGCGAACGAATTAATTTAGAATTAATTCGTTAGCGACGTGAATAGTGAATTCGCTAGGCGTAATCATTTAATTACGTCGCGACGGAAAATTCATTAATTTGGAATTAGCGAACCCGAGCCCGAGAGTGATTGCGAGCGCATTCGCATTTCGAATTCGAGCGCGGCACGCGATTCACATCAAGCGTCAAATCGCTAGTCGCGTCAATCGTCAAATCAATTGTCACTTTGAGTGATGTGACTTGACAATATGTCACTTTATTAAAGTGAATAGATGTGATGTGAAAGTGATGTGATATGACTTATAGTTATAAGTAAAAGTGATGGAATATGAAAGGTTTGAAATATATATATTTGTTTTATTATTTTTTTGGAAATAAATGAATAAAATAAATTGCTTTTTTTTTCACTTTTTAGACAGACATTCGGTCCTCTCTCTCTTACATGCAAAGGCAGTACACACGGTTTCTCCTCTCCGCTCTATTTTCCCTCTTCTTCTCCTTCTCTTCTCGGCTCACTGCCGATTTTTGTCTAAAAAAATGTTCTGGTTTGACCGAGCATTTGAGAAGCAAAATGAAGAAGGATGGTGCTAGCACAACTCACATGGTTATACATAGGTGATAGGGAAGCTTCTTCTTTGAGCAAGGAAGCTTGAAGCTTGAGCTTCAATGGAGTCTCACATGGCCGAACATGGAGGAAGCCATCACGACCAAAACCGCAAAGCCCCTGTCAAAGGAAGCCATTGCCGAGCTTGGAGGGAGCTCAAAAATCGCCCTTGTTCTTCAAACATCAAAACCGAAATTCAATGTGAGTTTGATTCCGCCACCTCCTTGATGTGTTCATATGTTTTTTTTTTATGCATTGTTTGTGATCTTGTGGACTTGATTATACTCCAACAGTTGGCGTAATACGATCGTCGGACTGTCCGAACACGTAAAGTACCCTCGTACTACGTTATATCGATTTACAAGACAAGGTTGGCTTCTAGCAAGCGCCATGCCTACCCAATTCTCCAGAAATATTCTTACAGGAATATATAGATCTGTATCAAGCGTAGTATACCGTAGTATTGTGGATATCGGCCCAGTATCGGATAATCACGTGCTAGGGCTGGGGCTGGATAATGTCTACCCCGTCCGAAGCACATATCGGATGTCTGGTAACATAGTCTCTATAATCGGATTACATGACCTGGTCACAATATCCCGATTGGTTGCGCACACTCAAGAGCACTAGTACCGT
>SKCR01022057.1:0-15420 GCA_019454045.1 Zanthoxylum bungeanum
ATATAACCATAAACAATAATATATAAAAATTGAGCTCGTAGTGTCAATTACATAAACATCATAAAACATTAGAATTGTTCAATGACGCCCATCCTCTCAACATGTCCAGTAAATGTCTTAGGAGACAACCCCTTAGTTAATGGATCCGTAATTATAAGATTTGTGCTAATATGTTCACACTAAAAGAAATTACAGTTTTAGCGACGATATTTAATGTAAGTTTTTTCACTTTATAAATTAAATATTTTTAATTTTATCTTTTCAAAATATTTTTGCTTTCTTATATATAATTTTATTAATGGTAGGCTGATGTGGAGAAAATTGTAGCGATTGCATCTCAGTTTTCAGATGAGTCTGGTGAGCTTGAGACTCAACGCGACACTAATCGCCTATACTTAGATGTTGTTGGAGTGGATACTAAGAAGCGTTGAGTGTACGGTATTGGCTCTCTTGCATCGCTTTCATATCCATATTCGTTGAGCAGCTCAGGTAGATTGCACTACAGTTTAGCTTTTGATGAGACTTTTGAGCAACAAGTACAAGAGCGAGTTAGGATTGAGATGGAGACTATAAAACAACAACTGGATGAAGGGCAGCGGAAGAGAAATGAAGAAGTGCAGGATCTCAGATCAAAGATGGCTAAGATGGAGCGCTATTTTCAGATGATGGGAGATTTGACACAGAGTTCACAGTCTTCCTCTTCAGGTCCCCTTGTCCCCCGACTTATATTGAGCAGACAAATAAGGATGATTAGATTTTAAGTATTTTATTTTTCTTGAAATTGAATATCATATATTTGTTAACATTATAACATTTATAATAAAATTTTAATTTTACTATTTGTTTTTGTTTATTTTATAATTTAGTAATTAATATATTTATTTTATAATTTAATTATATTAATTCTATTTAAAAATAAAATATTTATTAAAATTCTTTTAAATTTTAAAAAAGATAATATTTGGCGACAAAATTTGATTCCGTCGTTAATTAGAGACATAATATTATTTCGTTTCTAATTAGAGATGAAATTTCCGTAGCAATTCTCTCTATAATTAGAGAATGAATTTCTGTAGCAATTCTCTCTCTAATTAGCTATAGAATTTCCGTTGTTAATTAGCGATAAAATTTATTCCATTTCTAAATAGAGACGAAAATTTTTTCGTAGCAATTCTCTCTATAATTAGAGACGGAATTTCCGTAGCAATTCTCTCTCTAATTAGCTATAGAATTTCTATTGTTAATTAGCGATAAAATTTATTCCATTTCTAAATAGAGATGAAAAAAATTTCGTAGCAATTATGTCTCTATTTAGATACAGAATTTCCATCGCTAATTAGAGACGGAATAAAATTTCGTCGTTAATTTTAGTGACAGATGTAATATTTTTATCGCTATTTATTTGGCGACCAAACAATTACAGATAAAATTTTTCCCTTGCTGTTCCGTCGCTAATAGGCATTAACGACGGAACAGCTACAGATTGTTCCTTTGCTATTTCACTATTTTCTTGTAGGGTCAATTGACACTTTATGTCTCTGAACTTCTTCTTTGACGGTAAGATATTTTAGTTTCATATGTTTAGCACTCTTGGAATACTTGTCGTTTTTAGAGAAAAATATTGTTGCAGAATTATCACAATAAATTTTTAACGGCTTGGCAATACTATCAATAATCCCAAGTTCTGAAATAAAGTTCCGCAACTAATTTCCATGAAATGTGGCCTCAAAGCATGCCACAAATTCAGCTTCCATGGTACACACATCAATTACAGACTGCTTTGCATTTTCCAAGAGATTGCTCCTCCAGATATAAGAAACAAATAACCAAAAGTAGACTTTCTGATACCAATACACCGAGTATAGTCTAAATCTGAATATCCAATGACTTCCAAGTTATATGACATTCTATAACTGCGCATGCGATCTTTCATTCCTTACAGGTATCTCAAAACTTTCTTTGCAGTTTTCCAGTGATCAAATCCTAGATTACTTTGGTACCTATCCAACATTCCAACAACAAAGCTGATATCTAGCCTGGTACAAGTTTGAGTATACATCAAACTCCCAACAAGAGATGCATAATGAATTCCATTGATTTGTGTACATTCCCATTCATTTTTTGGATATTGCATAAGAATGAATTTGTCACCTTTCTGAATGGAACAATTCCCGCTGAGCAATTTTTTATTTGAAAACTCTCTAACACTTTATTGATATATGCTTTTTGAGATAGACCTAACAATTCTTGTGATCGATCTCGAAATATTTCAATTTCGATCACATAAGTTGTCTCTATCATATCTTTAATTTAAAGTGTTTAGAGAAATGTTTTTGTGTCTCAGATAATAGACTAAGATCATTTGTTACAAGTAAGATGTCATCAACATAAAAAATCAGAAATATAAATTTGTTCCCACTGATCTTCAGATATCTACATCGATCAACGATGTTTTCCTTAAATCTAAAATATGTGATGGTATCATTATATTTCATATACCATTGTTGAGAAGCTTGTGTAAGTAGACGTATATTGATTTCTTAAGTTTACACACCATGTGTTTCTTTTCTTCTGGGGTCAAGCCCTCAGGTTATGATGAGTGATATTTATATCACTATTTCCCACTCATTTAACTTAATATTTTGTATAGTTTCTTGAGTTTTATGAACGTTTTGATGTTGTTTATTGTTATTTTGCAGATAAATAAAAAGTTTGGACAGCACTGGAGGCAATTTGGGGCAAAACCGGACAAAAATGCGTCAACAGGGTTATTTTCGTCTTTTGAGCGTCGCGACTCTGATCACAGCGCGCCGCGACGCCCAGCGAGAGCCGGATTTGCTAACATGCGCCTGGTCAACGGTCAACAATTTGAGAAGTTTTGACTTTGCTAAAATGCGCCGTGCCACGTGTCACCATCACATCCCATCTGCTAAAATGCGCCGTGCCACGTGTCATCATCATATGCTGCCGACACTCAGACTTGACACGTGTCGCCTCGTCATCAGCCACATCATCGGTCAACAAGTCAACCTTGCCACGTGTCATGCCACATCATCGTCCACGTCAGCAGGTCAACCGAGTCAACTTGCCACGTCAGCCTCAGCCAATCACAAATTGACACGTGTCGCCACGTGTCGCAATCCTATTGTGCCGACAAATGCAACACACGCCTACGCCACGTCATCGCCACGTCAGCGCCACGTCATCGCCACGTCATCAATGACGTCATCACAATAATTGAGAATTAGCCGCCTTGACACGTGTCGCGTGAACAGTCAGCCGCCTTGATGACGTGTCGTCTCCTCAGCGTGCCACGTCGACAAATTGCGCGTCGCGACGCGCAGGTCCTTGGCGTCGCGACGCGGGAACAGTGCCCGAACAGTGAAAAATTTTGCTATAAATAGAGGGCGAATTTTCAGTTTTACACACTCTCTCTCTCTTGATTTCTCTCTCTAGAGAGAGTTTCTCTCTCTAGAATTTTTAGTTTTTTTATTTTTAGTTTGTAATTTATTTTAATTACGTTTTGTAATAATAGTAATTAATTTTTACTTTTTACTTTTTACAGTTTTTACTATTCACCATGTTGAAGTAACTTTTTCAGCTAGGGTGAAAGGTAATTCTTTTACTGTTACTATTTAGATTAATCTCCCTTAAAAATAATATATTAACTATTTAAAATATTGACTTAATAAGGAATACCGCTATATTGGTCGGTTGGTAATTCATTTTTAATCTGGTTTAAACTTGACTAATCAAGGATACCGCCAGACTGGTCGGTTGGTAAATTTATTTTTGGTTCCGCCTTAATGGCTGGTTGGACTTAATTTGACTTAATCAGGATACCGCCAGACTGGTCGGTTGGTAAATTTATCACAAGTTTATATATTATTTTATGGGAGATATCTAAATTAGTAGTAGTAAAAGTAATTCCTTTTACCTTAGCATTTTATTTTATTGTATTTTACTTTTCAGCATTTTTACTTTATGTCTTTTACTTTTATGAATTTACTAGTCCTAATTATGTGTTAGTTTTCTGAGGTTGTGATGACTTTTAATATCACCGGTTTATAAGGGATTATTTTATAGTTGGGTAATTTAAAGGTTTATTTATTAAGTCTTAAGCTTAATGCTTCTTGTTGTCTGATCACCAATAAGATTGATATGGTAAATCTAAAATGAACTAGACATAGGGATTTTAGGTTTCAGCCTTAGACTTAATAGCCCACGATCTTCCTTGAGGATAGATAACCCTTTAATAGATTTCCTTACAGGATAGGAATATACCTGTCGGGCGGGGGTAGCCATAATTGGAACTTAAACTTAATAAATCCAGATAATTGGTGACATAGACATATGGTTCAATTGGGTTAAACTGGGTATTTGTGTCTGACCATCGACAGAGGCTTACACATAATTTAGTGTTCCAGGTTAATAAATCAATATATTACCAACTTAAAGATAACCACTTCATCTTTAAAATGATATTAAAAGAATCACAACCTTATATCTTTTATCTTTATTTTCCTTAGTATTTTCTTTTATCTTTTTATTTATTTATTTAGCAAATCTTCAATCAACCAAATCAATCAAGCAATCAATTCCATTCTCCCTTTAATTAGATATTTGTAAATAAATAGATTCAATAATTAATAACAACAGTAGGAATTAAGTCCTCGTGGGATCGATATTTTTATACTACTTGAACGATACGTGCGCTTGCGTTATACGTGTGTGTTTACGCCGGTCAAGTTTTTGGCGCCGTTGCCGGGGACTTATATTTCTTGAGTTGTTAATTTTGAAGCTATCTAATTTACTTGTATCTAATTTTCTTTATTTTTATCTGTAATTTTATTTTCTTTCTTTTGATTTCAGGTGACTTAAAAATGGAACATTACTGGGAGATTGAAAGATTACGTGCTTTACAAGAAGATACACCCCACATCTGGGAGCAACAGTCCAGTTTTCTGAGGCCTGTTGTCGAGCCCAATGATTATCACTGGATGCCAGAACCAAACAATACTACATTTGCTCACAGAACTCAATGTGGAGATGTGACATATGTAATGGTGACCACCCAAGCGATTATTGCGAATACAACTACCATCCAGGGTGGCAGAACTATCAAGATCCTTCATGGTATGACGAGCCATCACATTTCACAGAATCACATTTTCCATCTTATCCACCATCTTCCTTCGATCCTTATCAAGAACCAGAACCATCCGAGGAAGATCACTTAATTCACATGTTCAAAGAACAGACAGCTCGATTTGATGCACAAATTCAGAGTCAAACAGAATCCATACAGAGAATGACAGATCAGATCAGACAATTCACAGAAAATCAGAACTATATACCTCAAGAACAAATTCCAGATGACACTGATGAAGCCTTCGAATACCAATCATTTCAGAATGACACTTCAACAGAGGAGGAGGCTGAGCAGTATCAACAACCAGATGTATCAGTTCAGGAACTTGAACCGGCAAAGTCTCGATTTGATTTTATTATTCTGATTCTGACGAGGGGATGAAGCTGAAATGCTTGTACCAACTGCATCAAAAATTGAGGATGGAATTCTGAATCCTCAAAACGAAGATCTTGGAGATTCCATTTCACAAATGTTTGAAGAAGATCAACTTGAGCCAATCATTTCACCCGAATCAGAGGATGAAGACCTAATGTCTCACTCATCTTTTCATCCTCAGGTGGAGGAGAGAAACAGAGCAAATGGAGGAGCAACTGTCAGAACTTAATAAAGATCCAGAGCATTCAGGAAAAACATCGCTGTTTTGGGGAGTACAAATCAAAGATATCACCCAGAAGCTTGAAAGAATGGAACTTCCATTCCAAGTCAAGCACCATACGAGACCTCCTAATTTATTTCTTTCTTTGCAGGAGCTATTGGAGCGACAAGGATAAAAAGGTGGCACGATCATGAATAAGACAAAATTCTTTTTACCATTTTACCGTTGGAAGAGACCCTTCAAAAGCAACGCTCACGGGATTGTCTTTGATAGGACATCCAAAACGACACTGAAACCTCCTTAACAGATAAATTTCAGTCACGTCTGGCTGAAGACGAAAAATTTAGCGCTAGCAGGGAGGCAACCCATGCAATTTGTTGTAATTATTTATTTATTTATTTATTTTTTTTTTGTGAACTTTTTATTTTGTGTGTGAGTTTTGCAGGAAAAATTTAAAATGGAATTTATCAGGACAAAACAAGCCAGTACAAGCAGGATTTTTACAAAATAAAAATTTGACAAAATCACGAAGATACAAAGTTGATCCGGGAGACGGCCAAGTAAAAAGACATCTTTTGAGACGCGTCCCTATGGATTTATCCGTCGCAAGACATGATTTTGCCAAAAAAAAAAAAAAAAAAAAAAAAAAAAAAAAATTCAGCGTCGCGACGCTGACTCGAAATCAGAGACACAAAACAGGGTGCTGGCACGTATCTCCTTTCACTCTTCATCTTCTTCATCTTCATCTTCAACCACCACACACGATCCATCACAGCCATTTCAACCACAAACCAAAACCGAGATCCACCAGCCGCATCAACAACACCGCAAGCCAACCCACCGAGAGCCATCCTTGCCGTGAGCAAGTCATCACCAGCCGAGCCGTGAACCAAAACCACACCGCCACAGCCGAGATCTACCAGAAACCAGAAACCCACCATGGCCGAGCCTATCACCAAGATTCACCTCGCCCAAACAGCAACCACTCACCAAACCAGTAACCCGTAACCGAGCCCTTCCTTTGCCGAGTCAAGACCGAGCCAGATCTGCCGTGAACATCAAACCGAGAGACAAGCAACACACCGAGATCCACCAGCCACGCCACTGCCAAAACCGACCAAAGCCGAGATACCCACACCGTGAATCACCAAGACAGTCACCAAACCCACGATCAAAACCTTCCATAATCAGATCTGATTTTTGTGGATAATTTGTGTGGTTAATTTTGAAATTGAATGTTACAGGTTTTGAAATTTTGGCAGTAAAAGGGGGATAATCGAAAATTGAATGAGTTTGTGGTTGATTTTGTTGAAATTGGAGGATTGTGAATTTGGAAGTTTAGCGGTGAATAACTGGCTGAATTCTGAGTCAGATAGATGGAATTTTGTAGAATTAGGGGCGAAGTTTGACATTGTGGTGATTTTTGAAGTGTTAGTTTTAGGATGAATTTGGGGAGATTTTAATTTTTAGAGGAGACTCTGTCGAAATTTTCACTAAAAAAATAGTCAATTATCGATCGTGGTAAAAAAAAAAAAAAAAATTGGACATAAATTTTTCCTATCGGTAATTTTTCCTGTAAAATTTCAGCTGACTAGGTATTATCTTCTAAACTCTTTTGTGTATACATAGTGTGAACTTTTTAATTTTGTGTGTTATTTTTGTAGAGAAAAGCACAAACGGAGCATTTTAATACAGAAGGAATTGTGTTTGACAATCAAAAAAAAAAAAAGAGCTAATTCATTTGTGATGGCTGAGTAAGGAATGAAATCTTGAGACACATCCTAATGAATTTATACTGAGCGAGTGGCGTATTGCGTACACAATTCCGTTGCCTTAATTATTTCTTTGATTCGCTTTTCTATTGTAATTATCTTTATTTTCGTAGACAGGATCCAGACTTTTTGACATTTCACGATTCATTTTGTTGTTTAACTAACAATCGTCCTTTGTAAGATATTAGTGCTATTATTACTCACCCTTTTCAGGTACTATAAATTTAGCCCGTCATTGCACTCTTGAAGGCATCCTAATTTGAAAAAGAAATACATAGAAAAATGGAAGCCACTTCAAAAAGACGAGTTGAAAACATTTGTGTGTTTGCTGCGGTAGTACTGTTGGTACTAAACCACAATACATAGAAGCAGCACAGGAGTTGGGTCGAGTATTAGCTGCAAGAAATATACACCTAATATATGGCGGAGGCAATCTCGGACTTATGGGGATCGTTTCAAAAGCCGTACAGGATGGAGGCAGTCATGTTTTGGGAATCGTCCCACCCAAACCCTTGGCAGAGGCAAATCTTATTGGATCATCAAACGGAGAGGAACTAATCGTATCAGGTATGTCTGAACGTTTGGTAGAAATGATTAACCGTGCTGATGCTTTTATTGCTTTGCCAGGTGGTTTGGGTACATTGGAGGAAATTTGTATAGTTCTATCTTGGGCGAACCTGAACATACACCAGAAACCGCTTGGACTACTCAACGTTGATGGATTTTATGATTTTCTTTGTGTGTTTCTTGATGATGCTCGGAGAAATGGGTTCGTTTCAAAACCTATGAAAGAACTCCTCTTCACTGCCAGACTTGCTCCGGATCTAATAGACCAACTCATAGCCTATGAACCACAAGACCTGACCCTATCATTTCGAAGATAAATTGGTCCGAGGACGATCGTGGTAAGAGGCGTCGAATTAATCTGGATCTTAACCTTTAATTTCCTGTAGATTTCAGCTAACCAGGTACAACCTTCTAACTCTCATTTTACTGTTTAAGACATTGGGGACAATGTCTCATTTAGGTTTGGGGGAGGGATTTAGTTGATTAGTACCTTGTTTTTAGTTTGTATGTTGTTTTTTTATTTTTAGTCCAAAATTTTTCGAAAAATACAAAAAAATTGAAAATTTTTCAAAAATTACAAAAATATTTTGTGTTTGTGTGTTTTTATTTTGACTAAAAAGGTGGAATTGGTAAAAGATAGCCGAGTAAGGAATTTCCGCTCCTGAGACGTATCTCAAACCATTTATTTTGAAATAAGTTAATTTTTGTTTATTTCATTTTGAATTATTTAATTTGTGAATTCTCCATAAATCTGACTAAAATGAATCTTCTTATGTTCAGTTGACAGGTATTATGAACTTACATGGAAACATACGGACATGAGCTAAAATTGAAAAGTTTGTAATATTCCGTGCTATAGTTTGATTGGAGGAAGCATCTCTAAATAGTGATGGAGTAAAAAAAAAAAAAAAAAAAAAAAAAAAAACGTCTGAGATCCGAGTTATTAAGTCTGTAAGGGTGTTTTTAACACCTAGTGCCCTAAAACCAACTGGTTTGGGAGTCATTGGCCCAAAGCTCGTTACATGGATCGAAGATGCTGCAAAAATATATATGTATCTGAAGTCTGAGTAATTAAGTTCGTAGGGGTGTCTTAACACCTGGTGCCCTAAAGCCAACTGGTTTGGAGCCACCAACCCAAAACTCGCTACATAGACGGAAGGTATTGTATATAAATAAAAAATAGAGAAAAATCAAAAGAAAAAATCAGAAAAATCAGAAAATTATTCCATTACTACAAAAAGGTGTGAAATCTGATAGAACTTTAGGACAAAAATATTACTCTCTTATCAACTGCACTTATGACTGTTGTGGGCAAAAATGAGTTGATTAATATTTTGTTGGCTGTGTATATGGAGAATGGTAAAAATAATCGGAGAATTTACTTATTCGGTAATTTAGAAAGAACAAAACAACTAGTAACTTGGATTAGAATTTTCACCTGATTAGTCACTAACTTTCTTTATTCTCTTTTCGCTTGTCTTTTTGCTTTTGTGTGCATTAGTTTACTACTTTTTACTTTTGTAAAATGTTTGTGGGTATCATTGCTGTAAACCCTCACGAGACTACAACTCGTCCACTAGGGACACCTAGGGGTTTAAAGGCTTGTTGCATATGCTAAATGCAACCGTGATCCCTACGAAAATGGCATAGTTAAATTTTGTTATGTTATTTTATTTTGTATTTTGCTCGAGGACTAGCAAAATGTTAGGTTTGGGGGTGTGATGAGTGATATTTATATCACTATTTCCCACTCATTTAACTTAATATTTTGTATAGTTTCTTGAGTTTTATGAACGTTTTGATGTGTTTTATTGTTATTTTGCAGATAAATAAAGTTTGGACAGCACTGGAGGCAATTTGGGGCAAAACCGGACAAAAATGCGTCAACAGGGTTATTTTCGTCTTTTGAGCGCGTCGCGACGCTTGATCACAGCGCGCCGCGACGCCCAGCGAGAGCCGGATTTGCTAACATGCGCCTGGTCAACGGTCAACAATTTGAGAAGTTTTGACTTTGCTAAAATGCGCCGTGCCACGTGTCACCATCACATCCCATCTGCTAAATGCGCCGTGCCACGTGTCATCATCATATGCTGCCGACACTCAGACTTGACACGTGTCGCCTCGTCATCAGCCACATCATCGGTCAACAAGTCAACCTTGCCACGTGTCATGCCACATCATCGTCCACGTCAGCAGGTCAACCGAGTCAACTTGCCACGTCAGCCTCAGCCAATCACAAATTGACACGTGTCGCCACGTGTCGCAATCCTATTGTGCCGACAAATGCACACACCCTACGCCACGTCATCGCCACGTCAGCGCCACGTCATCGCCACGTCATCAATGACGTCATCACAATAATTGAGAATTAGCCGCCTTGACACGTGTCGCGTGAACAGTCAGCCGCCTTGATGACGTGTCGTCTCCTCAGCGTGCCACGTCGACAAATTGCGCGTCGCGACGCGCATGTCCTTGGCGTCGCGACGCGGGAACAGTGCCCGAACAGTGAAAAATTTTGCTATAAATAGAGGGCGAATTTTCAGTTTTTACACACTCCTCTCTCTCTTGATTTCTCTCTCTAGAGAGAGTTTCTCTCTCTAGAATTTTTAGTTTTTTTTATTTTTAGTTTGTAATTTATTTTAATTACGTTTTGTAATAATAGTAATTTAATTTTTACTTTTTACTTTTTACAGTTTTTACTATTCACCATGTTGAAGTAACTTTTTCAGCTAGGGTGAAAGGTAATTCTTTTACTGTTACAATTTAGATTAATCTCCCTTAAAAATAATATTTAACTATTTAAAATATTGACTTAATAAGGAATACCGCTATATTGGTCGGTTGGTAATTCATTTTTAATCTGGTTTAAACTTGACTAATCAAGGATACCGCCAGACTGGTCGGTTGGTAAATTTATTTTTGTTCCGCCTTAATGGCTGGTTGGACTTAATTTGACTTAATCAGGATACCGCCAGACTGGTCGGTTGGTAAATTTATCACAAGTTTATATATTATTTTATGGGAGATATCTAAATTAGTAGTAGTAAAAGTAATTCCTTTTACCTTAGCATTTTATTTTATTGTATTTTACTTTTCAGCATTTTTACTTTATGTCTTTTACTTTTATGAATTTACTAGTCCTAATTATGTGTTAGTTTTCTGAGGTTGTGATGACTTTTAATATCACCGTTTATAAGGGATTATTTTATAGTTGGGTAATTTAAAGGTTTATTTATTAAGTCTTAAGCTTAATGCTTCTTGTTGTCTGATCACCAATAAGATTGATATGGTAAATCTAAAATGAACTAGACATAGGGATTTTAGGTTTCAGCCTTAGACTTAATAGCCCACGATCTTCCTTGAGGATAGATAACCCTTTAATAGATTTCCTTACAGGATAGGAATATACCTGTCGGGCGGGGGTAGCCATAATTGGAACTTAAACTTAATAAATCCAGATAATTTGGTTGACATAGACATATGGTTCAATTGGGTTAAACTGGGTATTTGTGTCTGACCATCGACAGAGGCTTACACATAATTTAGTGTTCCAGGTTAATAAATCAATATATTACCAACTTTAAGATAACCACTTCATCTTTAAAATGATATTAAAAGAATTCACAACCTTATATCTTTTTATCTTTATTTTCCTTAGTATTTTCTTTTATCTTTTTATTTATTTATTTAGCAAATCTTCAATCAACCAAATCAATCAAGCAATCAATTCCATTCTCCCTTTAATTAGATATTTGTAAATAAATAGATTCAATAATTAATAACAACAGTAGGAATTAAGTCCTCGTGGGATCGATATTTTTATACTACTTGAACGATACGTGCGCTTGCGTTATACGTGTGTGTTTACGCCGGTCAGTTCACATATAAACCTCTTCTTCTAAATTCCCATTGAGAAAAATAGTTTTCACATCCATTTGCTGTAACTCTAAGTCATAATGAGCTTCCAAAGCCATAATAATTCGAAATGAGTCTTTCTTAGAGACAAGTGAAAAATTCTCCTTATAATCAATACCATTTTTTGAGTAAAAAATTTGGCAACAAGTTTGGCCTTATATCGATCCATATTTCCATTTGAGTCACGCTTAGTGCTGCATTCGTTGAAGTGTTCGAACGTGTGGCGTTAGTGTCACATTCGTTGTTGGGTTCGAACGAAACCTTTTAGAGAGCACGCGTTCGAGTGGCGTTTGAACACCCGTACAAAACTAAGTTATTTTGGAAGCGTTTTTAACCTATTTTGCTATTAAGAAGCCTTTCTTTTTTCCCTATATATATAAACACATTATAGCCACCTCCCATAAGGGTTTAAAACATATTCTCTTAAAGCTGCAAACCTTCATACCTTTTCAGCCTATTCTTTTCTCACCTTGAAGACTTCATTGTTTTCATTGTCTTGACTTTGTGGTGAGATTGATCCTTGTTAAACAATCAACACAAATCAAACCAACTTTTCTAATCTTTCAACGTTCTCTAGGAGGAAGTTTGGTTGTCGGAGTTCCGGCGTTCAGAGTTGCAGAGTTGATTCTCAGAGACTTAAGAGGTTCTGAAGTAAACCGTGACGTACAAGCTCGAGGATTTCTTTCAAGTTCTTGCAGTCTACAGGTGCTAGAGTCGGTGGAGTTGCCACCATAGGTCTTTTACCATCAATGTAAGTTTTTCTATTTATAGTGGATTTATACTGGTAGCCGAGATACCCGGAGTGGTTTTTTCACTTGTACGCGTTTTTAACTTCTACGAGTTTTTCACTTCGTCAATAAAATACAATGTTGATTTATATATTACATTAATTTTGTTTACTTGGATTTATAAACTGTTAGACTTAAGGGTGGTTGCTAATTTGATTAATCCATAGAAATAATATTTAGGACTTGTATAAAATGTTGTGTTAAATCCGCATATAGTCAAAACCTTAGACAATTACAAACTTTCAATTAGTATTAGAACCTGAACTCGATCCTTGACCCATTTAACTATGGAAAGAAGTCAACCCTTAAATTGTCCATCATTCTTTGATGAGAGTGAATATTTACATTGGAAAATTTGTATGAGAGCATTCCTTAAATCCTTAAATGAGAGGGTCTGAATTTCATTAGAGTACGGGTGGAAACTCCTGTGGTCATGGTTGATGGGGTCTATTCCCTTAAAGATAAACTGACATAGACTAAGGATGAGTTTGACGCTAGCAATAGGAACATCAAGGCAATTAATGCCATTTATGCTGCTATTTGTTATGCTGAATTTAGGAGAATCTTTATGTGTGAGATAGCCAAGGATACTTGAGACATCCTTCAGACTGTGCATGATGGCATATTTTAAAAATAATAAACTCTAAGAGCTTACCATTAGGTTTGAGGTCGCTAGTATGAAAGACGATGAAACCTTTGACAAGTGTAATGCTGAGATTAACGACATCACTAACTAAAGTTTTAACATAGGTGAGACTATTCCTACTAATAGGATAGTGAGGAAAATCTTGAGATCTCTCCCTGACAAGTTCTTATGTAAGATCACAACCATCGAGGAGAGTAACAACTTAGATCACCTAAAATTAGAGGTCATCGTAGGAAATCTGCAGGTGTATGAGAAGAAACTTCCTGGTTATAAAAAGCCGAAGACTATAGCGATGAAGATCGCGAAGGAAGTTGTTCATGATCCGTCAAGTAATGATGATAATGATAATCTCATGAATTATGATTTGACCATGTTTGCAAAGAAGTTTAAGAAACTTCTTAAGCTGAAGAAGAGTGGCCGTGATATGGATATGGATGATAAGCCTAGAGAGAGTAGGCATAGTAAGATAAAGTCTAGAGAGAATCGAAGTAGCAAATCCACTGGTATTCAATGCCATGAGTGTGAAAGGTTTGGGCACATTAAATCTGAGTGTCCAACTTACCTAAAATCTAAAGGTAAGAAAGTCATGGCAGCCTCGTTTAGTTATTCAAAAGATAACTACACTTCTGATGAGTCTCCTAAAGATAAGAGCATTTTTATGGCCTTTACTGCTAGTGTGGTCGGTGAGAGAGAGGAAAATGCTAGTGATGAAGATGCTAGATCAGATTTCTCTCACGATGAGTCAGTTGATAAGGATGGTCTTCAGATAGCCTACACTGAACTGTTCAATGAGAGTTTAGCTATTAAGAAGACGAACATAAATGTCAATAAGAGGTTGAAATAAGTGGAGCTAGAAAAGAATAAAGCTCAAGCTAAGTTTGAGCTTAGCCTTTTGATGATAGATGACCTCGAGGAGAGGAATAGAGGTCTATTTGATAGAATCCAAACTTTAGAAACTGAACTTGAAGATGTTAGAACACAGTTGTCTGTATTTTCTAGTGGGAATAAAAGACTAGACCATATATTAGGGATTAGCATTGAGCCTAATTGCGATAAGGCGTCATCATCTAGAGTTGTGCCTGCCCCTCTTAAACATGACTTAGGCAAGAAGCTTATTGAGTGCATTCATGTGATTCCTCGTGATGTTTCTCATTCTGTGACCCAACCTCGATCTAGAGGTGTGGTGGGTAAACCTCGCTCTCATCCGAGGTTTGTGTATGTTTTCCATCACTGTAATTAGACCATCAAGCAATCATTCTCTTCTCCCTTTAATTAGATATCTGTAAATAAATAGTATCAACAATTAATAACAATAGTAGGAATTAAGTCATCGTGGGATCGATATTTTTATACTACTTGAACGATACGTGCACTTGCATTATAGGCGTGTGATTATGTCGGTCAAGTTTTTGGCGCCGTGCCAGCCAGGGACTTATTTTTCTAGAATTATTAATTTTGAAGAAATCTATTTTACATGTATATAATTTTCTTTATTTTTATCAGTAATTTTTATTTTCTTCTTTTATTTTTCAGGTGGTTGAAAATAGATCTTAGTTGGGTGATAAAATAATTACGAATTTTAAAAGGTGAAGATACATCCCAAATTAGCGAGCAACAGTCCGGTTTTTTGAGGCCTGTTGTCCAACCCAACAGCTATCCCTGGATGTCAGAGCCATTGAATACTACATTTTCTCAACAGAACGCAATAAGGAGATGTGAGATATGTGATGGTAACCACTCGATCATTAATCATTACTACAATTCAGGGTGGCAGAACTATCAGAATCCTTTAAGGTACGAAGAACCATCATATTTCAATGAACCTTATTCTCTATTTTATCCATCACCCACTGTTAGTTCCATTTTTATTGTCAATTTCCGTAACAAAACAAGTTCAATTGAGTTGTAATGAGTCTTGAAGATCTCGGAGCAATTGGACAAGTATTTGGCAACATGAGATAGAGATTTCAGAGCGACATTTACTC
>SKCR01022058.1:0-15269 GCA_019454045.1 Zanthoxylum bungeanum
CATTGTGGAAGCCTGTAGCTTCATTTGATCTTCAAAGACTTCCCGTGGCGTCAACGGGACAAGTGTAACCTTTCTTCCATCTTTCTCAAAACAATATCTGTTACGAAACCCATCATGCATCACTCTCATGTCAAACTGCCAAGGACGCCCTAGTAACAGATGTTCAGCTTGCATTGGGACTACATCACACAACACTTCATCCTTGTATTTACCAATAGTGAAACTAACCAAGACATGTTTATTGACTTTAACCTCGCTACTGTTATTCAACCACTGCAAACGATATGGTTTAGGGCGTTTAAGTAAAGTCAAACCCAGCTTATCAACAAGTATTGTACTAGCCACATTAGTACAACTACCCTTGTCGATAATAATACTGCATACCTTGTTCTGGACCAGGCATCTAGTATGGAATATGTTCTCTCACTGTTGTACCATATCATCATCAACCTTTGCCTGGGTATTTAAAGCACGGCGGGTCACAAGGGACGCCCCCTTTGTTGGAGTTTCTAGGTCCATAGGATCGAATACAAATAATGAAATATGTGCGAATACAAATCGAGGGAAGTTGCAGAATACTTACATCGAGCGGTTGAGCGACGCGGAGAGGCAACGAAAACTGAAATTCTGCTCACAGGTTTGGCGTTGGCAGTGCAGTCCACTGTCCTCACTGGTTTCGGTTTTCATCATCAAAAACAAGCTCCAAGCTTCGTTGTGGTGATTCCCGGCTCATGGGTAGACTTCCCTATCACATTCGCATGATCCCGGAGTGTGCTAGCACTCTTGTTTTTGCATCAAAAACGCACTTGGCTTCCCTCCATATCTTCAACACTCACGGCAGTTCACTGCCTTTGTAGAAAAAGAGAATGGTGTGAAAGATGGAGAGAATTTTGGCTCCAAAATAAAACCAACGTGAGAGAGAGAGAGAGTTGTAAAAAGTTAAAAGTGTAATTGATTTCTAAAATCAATTTTAACATATACCAAACATATAAAATTAATATATGTCACTCAAGCTTTTTAAAAATCTTTTCAACAACTCCCATCAAGTCACATCACTCACATCACTCAATCAATCAATCCAATCAATTGTCACATCACTCAATCAATCAATCCAATCAATTGTCACATCACATCACTCACATCACTCAATCAATCAATCCAATCCAATCAATTGTCTAGCGATTTGACGCTTGATTTGACATGTCGCGCTCGAATTCGAAATGCGAATGCACTCGCAAATAATCTCGGGCTCAGGTTCGCTAATTCCAAATTAACGAATTTTTCGTTGCGTCGTAATTAAATGATTACGCCTAGCGAAATCACTATTCACGTCGCTAACGAATTAATTCTAAATTAACTCGTTTGCCCGAATTAAAATCTAATTTTAATTCCGCATCGAAATCCAATTTCGTTTAATATATCGAATATATTAATTTATCGATTAATTCCAAATTAATCGTTCTCTCTCTTTAAATAATATTTTATCCCAGATAAAATATCTCCGAAATTAATCCCAGATTAATTTTCTCTCTCATCTAATTAATCCCAGATTAATTAAAAGTGCGAGTCATACGTCATCGGTGAATCTTTGGGAAGCGACACATGAGATCCCCGGATATGTTGGCAATAAATTCGGTCGTCGGACTATCCGAACACGTAAGTACCTCGTACTACGTTTATACCGATTTACAAGACAAGGTTGGCTTCTAGAAAAGCGCCATGCCTCCCCAATTCTCCGGAAATATCCTTACATGAATAAAGGATCTGTATCAGGCGTAGTATACATAGTATTGCGTATTTCTGTCCAGTATCGGATGATCACATGCGAGGCCTGGGCTGGTACAGTGTCTGCCCCGTACGAAGCATATATCGGATTACAAGCAACTAGTCTCTTTAAAATCGGATAATTATGACCAAGTCATATTTTAGAGAACCAGTTCTGTATCCTTGCGCGATCATCAACTGCATATGACTGGAGTGACACTTCCATCTCGACATCACACCCAACACACTACGATTCTCGATATACCAAGAATTGGCGTACACACAACCGGTTAAAGCCCTGGACGACCTCAACCAAAGTATATTGATTGTCATATGCATTAGCGGTGCAAGTCTCAGGTTAAGACCAAATACACCTACCTTGATTTCGGACTTCCATAGACACATAGTCATACTACCAATGGAATTCCGAGGGGGTCTTATCCAGAGCGAAGCTGTTTCCCGTACCATCGGTAAAACACAACCTCCTATTACACTTGCATGAGTATCCTATACCCAAATATATGAGAACTATGCCGTCGTGCCCTCACAACGCGCACAAGTGTAATACTAGTCTTTTACGTATTTATCGATGTCCAATCTCGATAATACTCTGACTAGGGATATTTAATGATTTATCCTTTGTGGACTGATAATGTCTCATATCATTCTCAATCCAGGAACAAATCACATGGACCTCCTATCATTTATACATCTAGGTGATCTAATCACAAATGATAAGAGTGCAATCTCCTTTGTAACAGAGTTAATTTGTACAACAACACTGTGATCTGTACAAATAGTGACGTTATGGGTCATAATTGTCCAACAATCTCCCACTTGGCCTATAGCCAGTCACTCGAGTGCTTGACACCCGAACTATGTACGGTTGGCTCAAATTGCTGAGAAAAGGCTTTCGTCAGCGGATTTTCATGATTATCGTCTGATGCGATTTATTCGATCATCACATCGCCACGATGTATGATTCGAACTAATCAGATGAATATCGAAGTATGTATCTGGATCGTTGATGAGACCATTAATTCTTTAGCCTGTGCTGACGCCTAGCTCAGCTGCTAACATAATTATATCTAATCTAATTAGATTTATTATCGACCCAGAAGGTTTCTATTGCCGCCTCAATTGCAGCAATAACCCGCATTTGTTGTTTATTTGGAACAGTATCTTGCGTGGAAGATTTCCAGCTCACTGTACCGTTATCTATACTGTATAGTACCGATAGCGACTTACAGTCGTTTTAATGGGAATATCATTTCCAAGAAATGACATATTATCATTATTTATAGGACATTTATTGTCAGTGCCTCCCACTAACCTCCTTATGTACACAAGAATCCTTTCGTTTTGAATTAAATCATAAACCATTATGATTACATCAAAATGATAATTCCAAGAACCTAATGCTTGCTTCAATCCAAACATGGATCGAATAACCTGAAAACCTTGTTTGCTTGTTATGGTACGACAAAACCGACAGGATGTTGAAGACATCCTCCAAAAGGTTTCCGTTAAGGAAAGTGGTTTTGCCGTTCTGCTGCCATATTTCATGAATGAAACATGCAGCGTCAGCAAGCACTATCCAAATGGATTTACCATAGCAACAGTTAAAAGGTTTCGTCGTAATCAACACAATGTTGATAACTCTACCTTTTCGCTACAAGCCTAGCTCTGACTAGGGATGTTGCCATCCATGTACGTCTTCCTTGAAGACTTATAGTACCAATAGGCACAATGCCTTGTGGTACATCAACTAGTATCCAAACTTGTTGATATACATGGAATCCATTTCGGACTCATGACATTTTGTCATAATTAGGGAGTCGATACCTTGTATCACTTCCTTATACGTAGTCAGTTGGTATAACCTCAAAGATTAACATCTTTATGAGGAGAGATCAGAAACCCATACCCCAGGTTGTTTTCTGACTCTCTCCGACATACGTGGTTCTTGTGTATACGAAGATTAATGGTATAGTTTCATCCTTGATGAACTATTTATGTTCCATTAGGAATCGATGCTTGGAATAGTATCACTCTGATTTTCATCGAGTTATACAATCCTCCCACTTACCACTGCATATCGGTATTCCTCACAGGAAAACCGCATGGTGAGCAACAATCTAATTGTTCTCTAGTGAGTTGTATAAGTACAATACTTATGTATCCCTAGGATAACCTACAATTGGCACGAAATCTGTCAAACAGATTTTAATGGAACCTTATTCTAAATAAGTTCTGCACTGTTAATGCTTATCCGTTGAAGGAAATGGTAGCTCAGAGCGACTCATGATTAACCTTATCATGTCCAACAAAATCCGGTTCATCCGTTCGGACACACCGTCAAAATGACGTGTTCCGGGAGGAGTCCTTATTGAAAGAATACTTTACTCTTTCAAGTATATAAGAAACTTATTGCTTAAATATTTTCCATTACGGTCTTACCATGACGGTTTAATACTTTAGCCGATCTGTTTGTCTATTTCGTGTCGAAACTTTAAAAGTTTTCGATTTGTGTTCTTCAAAAGAAACACATAACCATAAGGGGGATGCCACATCCGTATAGGTCACGAAATATTCATATCCACATCTAGCCTAGCTAGACATGGGCCCACTTGCTTCACTATGAACAAGGGCTTTCAGATCAGTGGCATTTTCACTTTTACCAAGTAAATAGTGTTTTAGGCACTTTGCCCAATAAACTAGATTCGTAGACTTTATTTGAATAGTATCAAATCAGTCCTGGTACCCGCTCTTCAAAAGTGCGGATATACGAGTCTTGTTTGATTGTGTCTCTGACAACAATGCCACAATTAGTTTCACGTGATCAAATCAGTTCTAGCTATTTGTTTGTCATTATATACGTTTGAGATTTATTTATATTCAAAATATAAATGTTGTTATTCACATCTAATGTGTTTATCTTAATATCATCTTTATATAATAAAACACTTTAGTGTTCTAGAATATAAAGGTTCACCCGCAGCGGGTTAAACACTGATATAGATATAATGTTTCTAGTCAAACTAGTTACATTATAACAGTTTCCTAATCCTGCTCATAGTAGATTCTGAACATCAGTATATATTTATGTACCACACTAAGTACTTAAAATCCAATTTTAATACTAGTAGTGAACATAATTATGACAAACATATTTGAAGTCAGAGCCTTGCTCGTCTTCTATTCCTTTATGTCTGCTTTGTTCAAACGGTAGTCAAGCTTCCGCGATCCCGTTTGCCACAATTAGGCAGACATTTTGGGATATGTCTTTTATCTTCCCAGAAGATTATAATGATTTTCCTTTGCCCTTTTTCACACTCCAGAAGCCTTTGGCCAAGCCTTGGCCTTCCAGAATATCGAAGTAAAGTGCAGCTAGAGCTACTTGCCTAATTGCAAAGTTTGACTTTGTCTCATTGAGAATAGTCATTAACTCTCCAAGAGTTTCCAATTGCAATTTTAATAGATTAAGCACTAAAGTTATCATCACATAAATCTTCCAAAGATTATGCTCTACTATTTCTTGACTCCGGGCTTAGGCCTAATATGTTATTTTATAATAAAGTAACTTATTAGTTTCCAGGACCATCCTGAAAATTTATTCTCATTTGAAAATTAAACCATTTAAATACATTTTCCCTAGGATTATGTTTTAAATGTCAATCTTTCAATTTTATCTTGATTCTAATAGTCCAACTATTTAATCAACGATTTTGGTACTATTTATTATAATGATTATTATAGTCCAACTATACAATCAACTATAATTTAAATTAATTAACCTCAATTACATGATTACTATAGTCCAACTATAAAATCAACTATTAATCGAAATTAATTAATTCAAATTATTGATTACTATAATCCAATTATATAATCAAATATAATACAGTCCAACTGTTTATTAAAACAGCAATTTAAATAATATTCCAACTAACATTTAATATATTTGACGAATTGATATTTGTGTTGAGCGCATATGGTGAGTAATTGAACGAATATTGCAAATTCAATTCTTCCCTCCCACTATTTTTTGGCGAGCCTCTAACCCTCTGTCGAGTACTCGGGAAACCGTGTTCCTAGCGGGCTAGGATCCGTTAAATATCACACAATCTTGACTTTGGCCAACAAATTGTATGATAATTAATTAGGTAGATCTCTAAGATCAATTGGATCCAATCCAATTCCAAGATCCAGTAGGCGGACATCCAAGTCCTAACATATATCTTATATATGCCAATACATCCAATGTATTACCTAACCTTTTTCCTCTGAATCAACTAAGCCTTGCTTTGGCACAACAAACTTAGTGATCCCAGTCAAGCGCGACCCATTGACCATGGAAAGCTTCGTAATCAATGTCGATGGACAAGAAGTGGTCTTGACTTTGGCAACAAACCACAACTTGGACAAGACACTGATATGGAATAAAGCCTTCGTGATTCAAACACATCTTCGACAGACAAGGCCTTGACTTTGGCCAAAAAACCAATGCCGTCTTAGATCTTGAGTGAGAATCACTCAATGGAAGGAAAGACGCTTAATATTATTTGAGGGTTTTTCGCGTGCAAATTGGCAACCAATTTATTATCTTTGTTAAGGTCTCATCATCATACACCCTTAAACATGCATTCTAAACACATAATAAAGCGCATATGAAAAATAATAATGATATGCGGATGGATACTTTACACATTGATCCTAGATCAAATCTCTCCCTTTTTCTCTCCAGCTAGCACATGTATTACTTCTACCCGTTACACTACACTTCTAAAGAAACCTCATTAACATTGAGGGGAATAGGTGAGAAGAGAAACAAAGAATAAGGAGGTGATAAGGCTGGACACGCAGGTCCAATTAATAAATCAAATTTATTACACAATTTCTAAAATTGCCCCACCCATCTAATAGCCATCTGATATACATTATTCATGCATCGCAGCCATGTATTCACACAAGCATGTTATCAATCAATCTAATCAAATTAATTAATCTGATAATTAGTGACCATCCCATGTTCAAACAACGATTTGATTTTTATCTAGTCAAACTCGTTTTTGCGAATAAGTACTCAAAGTACGAATTCTCGAATTAAATTAAACTACATAATTAAATCCAATTCAATTTGTATTTAATTCTAATTCGCTATTTAATTCCAAATTAAATATTACACTTTATTTACGAACATTTACGACTTAAATTCCAAATGTAATCGCGACGGGTCTCAAAGCCCGATTAACGTCCAACGTTAATTTAATTAAAGTCCAATGGGCTTTTAATTAATTTCTCGAGGCGTGGACTTTTGGTCAACTCGGGTCAAACCCAATAACCAAAGTCCAATCCAGGAGTTACCCCATAAGCCTTTAAATCAATTTTGGCCCATTATGCCCAATTAAACTTGAAAGGTCCATTAAGTCGCATTTGGGCTTTATGGAAGCGGTTTTGGGCCTAATTGGATCCAATCCAATTTACCTTAACCCAACTTTGTACAACAAAGCCCATTAAGCCCAATAACAACATTAAGCCCAATTTCACAAAATAGGCCCAAATCAATTAAATTACAAAAATCCAATTTTCCAATTTAATTACCCTAAAGTGCATTACACAATTAACCACCCAAATTAACATTTCTAAAACATTAATTACACAATAATCATGTTCAATTAAATCAATTAGTGTCCAACACAAATTAATCAAAATCAAACCCATATCATGCTTATTGTTCTCGGCAATGGAAGGGGAAATTATGTCTGATTCGGTTTCAATCCGATTAAATCCAAAATCGACATTATATCACATTCCCGAATGATTCTAACTCATCCAACGAATCAAAAAATCAAAATTCACCAAGAACACAAAGGGCACAACTCTCGGCCAAGATAAGAATTTTGGGCAAATTTGTTCCAAATCAAATTTGATCAAATTGATCCAATCAATCATCAACAAAAAACACATTCAAGCATACTTAATCATCCAATTTCATAATTACATGCTCAAATTCATTTACCCAAATTTTAAGCCCTATTCGTATTTCATGTTTTTACTCGCTCTGATACCATTGTTGGATTTTCTAGGTCCATAGGATCGAATACAAGCAATGAAATATGTGCGAATACAAATCGAGGGAAGTTGCGGAATACTACATCGAACGGTTGAGCGACGCGGAGAGGCAATGAAAAAATGAAATTCTGCTCACAGGTTTGGCGTTGGCAGTGCAGTCCACTGTCCTCACTGGTTCGGTTTTCATCATCAAAAACAAGCTCCAAGCTTCGTCGTGGTGATTCCCAGCTCATGGGTGGACTTCCCTATCACCTTCGCATGATCCCGGAGTGTGCTAGCACTCTTGTTTTTGCATCAAAAACGCACTTGGCTTCCCTCAATATCTTCAACACTCATGGCAGTTCACTACCTTTGTAGAAGAAGAGAATGGCGTGAAAGATGGAGAGAATTTTGGCTCCAAAATAAACCCAACGTAAGAGAGAGAGAGAGTTGTAAAAAGTTAAAAGTGTAATTGATTTCTAAAATCAATTTTAACATATACTAAACATATAAAATTAATATATGTCACTCAAGATTTTTAAAAAGCTTTTCAACAACTCCCATCAAGTCACATCACTCAATCAATCCAATCAATTGTCACATCACTCAAAGTGACATGATTTGACGCTTGATGTGACGCTAGATGCGACTAGCGATTTGACGCTTAATTTGACGTGCCGCGCTCGAATTCGAAATGCGAATGCACTCGCAAATAATCTCGGGCTCGGGTTCACTAATTCCAAATTAACGAATTTTCCGTTGCGTCATAATTAAATGATTACGTCTAGCGAAATCACTCTTCACATCGCTAACGAATTAATTCTAAATTAACTCGTTTGCCCGAATTAAAATCTAATTTTAATTCCGCTTCGAAATCCAATTTCGTTTAATATATCGAATATATTAATTTATCGATTAATTCCAAATTAATCGTTCTCTTCTTTTAAATGATATTTTATCCCAGATAAAATATCTACGCAATTAATCCCAGATTAATTTTCTCTCTCATCTAATTAATCCCAGATTAATTAAAAGTGTGAGTCATACGTCATCGGTGAATCTTTGGGAAGCGACCCATGAGATCCCCGGATATGTTGCCAGTAAATTCGGTCGTCGGACTATCCGAACACGTAAGTACCTCGTATTACGTTTATACCGATTTACAAGACAAGGTTGGCTTCTAGCAAAGCGCCATGCCTCCCCAATTCTCCGGAATTATCCTTACAGGAATAAAGGATCTGTATCAGGTGTAGTATAGATAGTATTGCGTATTTCTGTCCAGTATCGGATGATCACATGCGAGGCCTAGGGCTGGTACAGTGTCTGCCCCGTACGAAGCATATATCGGATTATGAGGAACTAGTCTCTTTAAAATCGGATAATCATGACCAAGTCATATTATCCCGACGGTTGCAACCTTATATAGAGAACCAGTTCTGTATCCCCTGCGCGATCATCAACTCCATATGACAGGAGTGACACTTCCATCTCGACATCACACCCAACACACTACGATTCTCGATATACCCAGAATTGGCGTACACACACCGATTAAAGCCCTGGACGACCTCAACCAAAGTATATTGATTGTCGTATGCATTAGTGGTGCAAGTATCAAGTTAAGACCAAATACACCTACCCTGATTTCGGACTTCCATAGACATATAGTCATACTACCAATGGAATTCCGAGGGGGTCTTATCCAGAGCGAAGCTGTTTCCCGTACCATCGGTAAAACACAACCTCCTATTACACTTGCATGAGTATCATATACCCAAATATATGAGAACTATGTCGTCGTGCCCTCACAACGCGCACAAGTGTAATACTAGTCTTTTACGTATTTATCGATGTCCAATCTCGATAATACCCTGACTAGGGATATTTAATGATTTATCCTTCGTGGACTGATACTGTCTCATATCATTCTCAATCCAGGAACAAATCACATGGACCTCCTATCATTTATATATCTAGGTGATCTAATCACAAATGATAAGAGTGCAATCTCCTTTGTAACAGAGTTAATTTGTACAACAACACCGTGATCTGTACAAATAGTGACGCTATGGGTCATAATTGTCCAACACCATTGGCTGCATACTCAAACTCTTCTTCATTAGTGGTGACCTCCAACTCGGGTGCCTCCTCCACAACATCCTCACCATCAGAAATTACTACACCATCACCCTTCATATACATGGTCCTTCTGTTAGGGCACTGTGATGCTATATGGCTATTACCAAAACATTTGAAACATTTAAGGTCATGACTCCTATTTGGTGGGTCTCGAATTTTGGTTTAGGCTTGGTGGTGGTATCTTCCCTTGGCTTTGGGGCCTCTGATCTAAACCTAGATGTGGTGCCATCCCTGTCATTATCTCCCCATTTCGGCTTCCGTGTATTGGTTAGACCCGAATTTCCCCTGAATGCAGTTTTTCGCTTGAGTTGGCGTTCCACTTTCATTTCCATATGTACCATGTCCTCTAACTCCATGTAATGTTGCAGTTCCACTACATCCGCAATCTATATTCAACCCACTGAGAAACCGGGCCATAGTCACCTCTCGGTCCTCCTTCACATTGGCATGAATCATTGCAATTTCCATCACCTTATGGTAGTCTTCGACACTCTGAAACCCCTGTGTAAGATTCTAAAGTTTATGAAACAGATCTCGATAGTAATGATTCGGTAAAAACCGCTTCCTTATAACTGTTTTCAATTCTTCCCATGTAGTGATCGGTCGCTCCCTATGCCTCCGAATGTTGATAATCATTTGATCCCACCAGACAAGTGCATAATCGGTAAATTCAATAACCGCAAACTTAACCTTCTTAAGCTCATAAAATATGACAGTAAAAAAGAAGCTCGAGCTTACGTTCCCACTCTAGATAAGTTTCGGGGTGACTCTTGCCTTGGAAATGAGGGATTGTCATCTTGATTTTTCCCAAATCACCATCTTCATCATTCTCATGATTCCTCCTGAACGGCCTTTCATTCCTACCTCTTTTAGGCCGAAATTCACCCATCTCTACCTCTGATACTCTATCAAATTCCTCATCATAATCAAACTCATTCTCGGCCTCCATCTCGTCCGTGGGTACAGTACGCCGCCCACCAGTCCTGGGGGTATGTGCCCTGCCTCATTAGCTCTAGTCGGTCGTGTTGGCCTATTCCTCTATGGAGTATTGTGTCTCATCGCTTGTACCTCATCTCGAACATCCCTCATCAATTCTAATACTCGCACAAACTCATATTGAAGTGCGGTCATTGTATTCGCCACATCCCGCAATTGGGGCTCCTGTGGGGAATTGGCACTTTGACTTGGGGCTGCGCCTTCGCTGGACATGTTTTCCTTTTTTTTCTTTTGAAGCTGTAACAAACGTTTGTTATAAAAGAAAAGAAAATAAAATAAAAGAACAATTAAAATAAAGAGAAAGACAAAATCCTCACAATTCTAATTCTCTCGTGTTTGTCACTCAAATGGCTTTTATCCGAAACTAAGCTCACCCACTCTTGCCTTTTACCACTCTTGTCCTCGAATGAGTTCTTAAATGATTTGAACTTGCATGAAAGAACAAACCCTTAATGTTGTCCCAAATAATATTGTTCAGCTCAATCACAAGTACAACAGAGAGGTAGACACAAACGAAAGGGGAACAAGGTACAGACAAGTTTGACAAGAATTGATAAAGAAAAGGTTAGTGAAATGCAATGGAAGAAGAAAAAGGTAAAGACACTAGCGAATGCGGTAAGAAAGACAGCATGTAAGCTATTACACTCGAAATTTGGAATTTTTAAACACGCACAAGTCAACTATCTCAATCACCCCGTCTTGACAATACGACTGCTAGGAAAAAAAAAATTGCACGTAGATAAAATTTAAAATTTTGTATTTTTTTAATCGCGTCCCGTAGACCTTCTAAAACGTTTGGTGTTGTGGATTTGACCTGATTTCGATTGTTTCCAAAATCTCACCAACTGTCGCTGTTGGACAATTATGACCCATATCGTCACTATTTGTACAAATCATTGTGTTGTTGTACAAATTAACTATGTGACAAAGGAGATTGCACTCTCATCATTTGTGATTAGATCACCTAGATGTATAAATGATGAGAGGTCCCTATGATTTATTCCTGGACAGAGAATGATATGAGACATTATCAGTCCACGAAGGATAAATCATTAAATATCCCTAGTCAGAGCATTGTCGAGATTGGACATCGATAAATACGTAAAAGACTAGTATTACACTTGTGCGCGTTGTGAGGGCACAACATCATAGTTCTCATATATTTGGGTATAGGATACTCATGCAAGTGTAATAGGAGGTTGTGTTTTACCGATGGTACGGGAAACAGCTTCGCTTTGGATAGACCCCCTCGGAATTCCATTGGTAGTATGACTATGTGTCTATGGAAGTCCGAAATCAGGGTAGGTGTATTTGTTCTTAACCTGAGACTTGCACCGCTAATACTTGCGACAATCAATATACTTTGGTTGAGGTCGTCCAGGGCTTTAACAGGTTCTGTGTACGCCAATACTAGGTATATTGAGAATCGTAGTGTGTTGGGTGTGATGTCAAGACGGAATTGTCACTCCAGTCATATGGAGATGATGGTCACATAGGATACGAGACTAGTTCTCTTAAATACTGCAGCTATCGGGATAAAATGACAAGGTCATGTTTATCCGATTATAGAGACTAGTCACCAGATATCTGATATGTGATTCGTACGGGGCAGACACAATTCCAGCCCCAGGCCTAGCACGTGATCATCCGATACTAGACAGAAATATGCAATACTACGTATACTACGCCTGATACAGATCCTTTATTCCTGTAAGGATATTTCCGAGAGAATGGGGTAGGCATGGCGCTTTGCTAGAGGCCAACATTGTCTTGTAAATCGGTATAAACGTCGTGCTTGGTGCATACTTGTTCGGATAGTCCGACCACCGAATTTACTGCCAACATATCCGAGGATCTCATGGGTCGCTTCCTAAAGATTCACCAATGACGTATGACTTGCACTCTAAATTAATCTGGGATTGATTAGAAGAGAGAGAAAATTAATCTGGGATTAATTGCGGAGATATTTTATCTGGGATTAAAATATCATTTAAAGAGAGATAACGATTAATTTGGAATTAATCGATAAATTAATATATTGATATATTAAACGAAATTGGATTTCGACGCGGAATTAAAATTAGATTTTAATTCGGGCGAACGAATTAATTTAGAATTAATTGTTAGCGACGTGAATAGTGATTTCGCTAGGCGTAATCATTTAATTACGAAGCAACGGAAAATTCGTTAATTGGAATTAGCGAACCCGAGCCCGAGATTATTTGCGAGTGCATTCGCATTTAGAATTCAAGTGCGGCACGCAAGTCAAATCAAGCGTCAAATCATTTGTCGCATCAAGCGTCAAATCACTTGTCACTTTGAGTGATGTGACTTGACAACTTGTGATTGATGTGATTGAGTGATGGAAGTGGTTGGAGCTTTTAATTGTTTGACTTTTGAAAGGCCAAATTCATTCCAAATGAATTTGAAATCACATTTGAGTATAAGATACACAAATTTGGAACACATCTCACAATTCTCTCTTTCTCTCATCTCTTTCTCTTCACGCCCAAAGGGGCTTAAACTTTTTCTGTTTTCTGGTTTTTGAAACCGTGAGCATAGTGGAAGCAAGAGTTGGAAATTTGTGGCAAATTTCTTGAGTGCTAGCACACTTACGAGACATGCGAAGGTGATAGGGAAGTCCACCCATGAGCCTGGAATCAAATGACGAAGCTTGGAGCTTGGATTATTGTTGATTGAAGGCCGAAAACAATGAGGAAATCTGCTTACTGCCGAATGCAGTCCAAGGCTGAAAATGGAGTTTCTTGCTTGCCGCGTCGCTCAACCGATCGATGTAAGTATTCCGCAACTTCTTCAATTTGAATTCGCACATATTTCATGCTTATTATTGATCTTGGGACCTTAATAGAAACCAACAATGGTATCAGAGCCAGGTTTGAGCATGAAAAGTTTAGGGCGTAAAATTTGGTTAATTTGTATTTGAGCATGATTTGAATGAATTGGATGTTTGAGTCTGCTAATACATGTTTAATTGAATATTGATTGGATCAATTCATGAATTTGTGTTTGGAACATTTTCCCAAATTGAGTAGGCTTGGCCGAATGAGAAGTGTTGGTTTCTATTATTAGTCCCAAAGAAAGTATAAGCCAATGAAACACGCGATTTATACATGCAAAGCTTGAAGCATGGCGGAATCATACTTACAAAGCTTGTGATGAAAAATGATGAAGAAAAACTTGAGTCTTCAAGGTGGAAACTTTCGGCCAAGAGCAAAAGGGAGAGAAGCTTCAAGTCTTCAAGTATTCCAAGCTCCAAGGTTGTTTCCCTATCACCTCATTTGATCCTTCATTGTGCTAGCAAAATGGAGAAGATGAAAAACAATTTTTCTTGCCTTGTTGAAGCTCACGGCGTGAGCAAGAAGAAGAGGGAGAGAGAGGCTTTTTGGTTTTCTTTTTATTTTTCTCCTTTTTGTTTCCAAAACCGTGAATGATGAGATAACAATTACCAAAAAATATTTGGTAAATCCCTCCAAAAACGTGAAAAAGTTTTCCCTCCCAAAAAGCCATTAATGGCCTCACTACTTACATTGAGAATAGTGACAATGTATCATCCAATAAAGGTGACTAGATACATCCATCAACTAGTCGTGTCAAGTGATGAGACTTCGCGATGATGTGATTTGCGGGTCCCACTCGTTTCAAAATACGAATGTGTCCGCAAACACTTTCGGGCTCGGTTTCGCTAATTCCGAATTAACGAATTTCCGTCGCGACGTAAATTAAATAATTATGCCTAGCGAAATTACTATTCACATCGCTAACGAATTAATTCTAAATTAATTCGTTTGCCCGAATTAAAATCCGATTTTAATTCCGCGTCGAAATCTAATTTCGTTTAATATATCGAATATATTATTTTATCGATTAATTCCAAATTAATCGTTCTCTCTTCTAATTAGGCATTTTATCCAGATAAAGTTTCTCCGTAATTAATCCAAGATTAATAAAGTTCGAATCAAACATCATAGGTGAATCTTCAGGAAGCGACCCAAGAGATCTCCAGATATGTTGGCAGTAATACGGTCGTTGGATAATCCGAACACGTACGTACCTCGTACTACGTTTTTACCGATTTACAAGACAAGGTTGGCTTCTAGCAAAGCGCCATGCCTACCCAATTCTCCAGAAATATTCTTATTGGAATATTAGATCTTTATCAAGTGTAGTATACCGTAGTATTGCGTACATCGATCCAGTATCTGACGATCACATGTTAGGCTTGGGGCTGGAAATGTGTCTGCCCCGTACGAAACATATATCGGACATCAAACAACTAGTCTCTTTAAATCGGACAA
>SKCR01022059.1:0-15274 GCA_019454045.1 Zanthoxylum bungeanum
GAGGTCGCTAGTACTTATGACAAATCGGTAAACTTTGGTTTTGGTCGTCCAGAGCTTTAACAGGTCTGGTACGCCTCTTCTGGGTTATTGAGAATCGTAGTGTATTGGATGTGATGTCAAGACGGAAGTATACTTCAGACATATGGAGATGATGATGCATGCAGGGATTCAGAACTTGTTCTTATTGTGTTGCAACCATCGGGATAATATGACAAGGTATGATTATCCGATCAAAAGAGAAGAGACTAGTTGCTCTATATCCGATATGTGTTTCATACGGGGCAGACACTATTCCAGCCCCAGGCCTTGCACGGACATCCGACACTGGATCACAAATACACAATACTACGACATACTACGCCTGATATAGATCTATATTCCATTAAGAATATTTCTGGAGAATTGGGTAGGCATGGTGCTTTCTAGAGGCCAACCTTGTCTTGTAAATCAGTTAAAAACGTAGTACGAGGACGTACGTGTTCGGATAGTCCGACGACCGTATTTACTGCCAACATATCCAAGGATCTCTTGGGTCACTCCGAAGATTCACCAATGACGTTTGATTCGAACTTTATTAATCTGGGATTAATAGCGGAGGAAGAACTTTATCATGGGATAAAGTTTACTATTTAAGAGAGAGAAGAAGATTAATTTGGAATTAATCATTACATTAATATTTGATATATTAAACAAAATTAGATTTCGACGCGGAATTAAAATCGGATTGATTTTAATTCGGGCAAACGAGTTAATTTGGAATTAATTCGTTAGCGACGTGAATAGTAAATTTCGCTAGGCAAAAATTATTTAATTACGTCGCGACGGAAATTCGTTAATTCAGATTAGCGAAACCGAAGCCCGGAAGTGTTGAGGGCCCACGCATTTTGAAGCGAGAGGGGGCCCAAACGTCACATCGCGAAGTCACATCATGTCATTCATTAGTGATAGATGTCAAAAATCACTTTTGGTTGAAGACACTAGAACTATTCATGATGGAGTTAGGTGTAGCAATTTAATGAAAAGTTTGGAGCCAAAACTGTTGACTTTTTGAAGCTTATACAAACTTTTGGTAAAGGCTTTTTCATTACCTTTTCATGATTGTTTAGAAAACAAAAGAAAAAACAAAAGAAACAAAACTCTCTCATTTTGTAGACCAAACCGTGAGCTTCTTGCAGGAAGAAAGGGAAGATTTTTTTCTTTCATTTTGCTAGCACATTAAGGATCAAACAAAGTGTGATAGGGAAAGCTTACTAGAGCATCATAGATTTCCTTAAACTTGGAGCTCATACATCTTCATTCCTCCTTCATCCTTGGCCGAATCTTTGAGCTTTTGGGGAGAAAGTTCGTTCATCATCACATCCAAAAGCCGATCTTGTGAAAGTATGATTCAGCCAATACTTCTAAGTTATAGTCATTCATTGCTTTGTTCATTATGATCTTGAGACTAATCATAGAAACCAACAATGGTATCAGAGCTAGAATGAGCATGAATATATTAGGGTAAAATTTGGGGGAAAAATCCATGTGAGCATGATTTGATTAAAATTGAATGGTTGAGTATGTTTGTATTATTGATGAAATGAGAGGGTGATTGGGATCAATTTCAACAAATTTGATTGGATCAAAATTTTGCCCCACCTTATGGCTTGGCCGAATGCTTAGATACCCTAGGCTCTTGGAAAATTTTGTTTTGATGATCATTGGAGAGTTGAAACGAATTGGAAAAGTCGATTTGTAATTCGATTCGCGATTGAAAAACGAAACGGACTAAACCTCACCTTAGCGAGAGAGCAATTAGGCATGTATGGACTGATTTTTGATTCAAAAAAATTGTTGGAAATAATTGGGACAATTAGATACATAATTAATTGGATAATTTATTTTGAAATATTGATTAGTTATTAAATTAGTATTAAACTTAATTAACTAGTTATTAAAATTTGGGAATTTCTTAAAATTTGTTTAATTGGCTTAATTTGAATTGGGCTTGAAATTATATATTTGGGACCATAATGGGTTGTTAGACAGTAATGACCCATAGCGTCACTATTTTGTAAATGATATTGTATTATTGTACAAAATTAACTATGTAGTAATGAAATTGCCTTTTACCGTTTTGTAATTTATTTACTTTGATATATAAATGGTAAAAGTCCCTATGATTAGTTCCGGATTGTGATGATATGAGACAGTATCAATCCATAAAGGTTTAATCATTAAATATCCCTAGTCGTAGTATTATCGAGATTGGACATCGATAATGCGGAATAGAATAGACTAGTACTGCACTCGTGCATGTTGTGAGGGCACAACGGCATAGTTCTCATATATTTAAGTATAGGATACTTATGCAAGTGCGGTAGGAGGTTGTGTTTTACCGATGGTACGGAAAACAGCTTCGCTCTGGATAGACCCCGCGGAGTCCCATTGGTAGTATGTCTGCGTGTCTATGGGAGTCCGCTTCAGGGTAGGTGCATATGATCTTAACCTGAGACTTGCATCGCTAGTACTTACGACAATCGGTAAACTTTAGTTTTGGTGGTCCAGGGCTTTAACGGGTTCTGTGTACACCTCTTCTGGGTTTATCGAGAATCGTAGTGTATTGGATGTGATGTCAAGATGGAAGTATCACTTCAGACATATGGAGAAGATGATCGCGAGGGATACAGAACTAGTACTCTATAATGGTTGCAACCATCGGGATAATATGACTAGGTCAGGATTATCCGATTCAAAGAGACTGGTTGCTTGATGTCCGATATATGTATCGTACGGGGCAGACACATCTCCAGCCCCAGGCCTTACATGTGATCATCCGATACTGGTTCGATATACACTATACTACGGTATACTACGCCTGTTATAGATCTTATATTCCAATAAGAATATTTCTAGAGAATTGGGTAGGACATGGCGTTTTGCTAGAGGCTAACCTTGTCTTGTAAATCGGTAAAAACGTAGTACTTGGTACGTACGTGTTCGGATAGTTCGACAACCGGATTTACTGCCAACATATCTAGAGGTCTCTTGGGTCGCTTCCCGAAGATTCACCAATGACGTATGATTCAAACTCGATTAATCTTGGATTAATTACGGAGAGACTTTATCTTGGATAAAGTACTAAATAAAGAGAGAGAACGATTAATTTGGAATTAATCGTGAAATTATTATATTCGATATAATAATCGAAATTCGATTTCGACGCGAAATTAAAATTAGATTTTAATTCGGGCAAACGAGTTAATTTAGAATTAATTCGTTAGCGACGTAAATAATAATTCGCTAGGCGCAATTATTTATTTAAATTCGATTTAATTAACGTCGCGACGTAAGTTCGGTATTTCGGAAATATCGAACCCGAACGCGTGAGTGCACGTGGGCCCACTTTCATTTGGAAACGTGTGGGGCCCACATGACACATGTCATTATATGATTATTTGCATGGAGATAGTGTACAATGCACTCAAGGGTTTTGCATGGAAATTGAGTGTTTGACACTCTAAGCCTTTGCATGGTTTGTGTCATAAGTTTATTATTATTTAATAAATATTATGGCATAAATATAAATTGATTTTTGTAACAAAAAATCAGATCTCTTCTCCCTCTCAAATTACCGAAACAGTAAGCTCTCACAGCCCTCTCCATTTCTTCATTTTTGTTGCAAGAACTTGAAGAAGTGTGTTGTTTGGAACATTAAATCACATATTTGGCTAGCACCATCAAGGGATCATACAAAGGTGTTATGGGAAACTCATCTTAGAGCTTGGAAGGATCAAACATTGCTTGGAGCTTCTCTTTTCTGCTTGGCCGAATCCTTCACTGCACAAAGGAGAAAGTTTTGTTTCATCAAACGCATCCACATTCCGATCTTTGTGAGTATGATTCCGCCATACTTCAATATTGTTCATTCTCTTATATATTTTGCTTGTTTCTTTTGATCTTGGGACATGGATTAGATTTCCAACAATGGTATCATTGAGCTTAAAAAGCATGCAAATATATTAGGATTATTTGGGGAAAATGTTTGAAGCATGATTTGATGAGTTTGCTTGATTAAATATGCTTAGATGTATGTTATTTAGATTATACATCATCAATTTCATGGAAAATAAATTGGATTAATTTTTCCAACCCAAATGAGGCTTGGCCGAATACATGCAAGCATGTGGACTAGATGATTTTTTAATTTTTAAGACATTAGATGACTTGAAATAATATGGAATGATGATTTGTAACTCGATTGGATTGAAAACGAAATCGGAACCATTTTAATCACCTTGGCCGAATGCTTGATGGAGTATTAGGGACTTGATTTTTTGATTAAATAATGTTGGACATATATTTAAGATAAAAATATGATTAATGGATTAATTTGATATTTTGGGAATATTGATTTAAAAGGATTAATCATGTAAATACACTTTAATTAATTAAGTTATAAAATTTGGAATTTTAAAATTTGGTTAATTGGGCTTAATTTTGAATTGGGCCTAAAACTATTATATTTGGACATAAATGGGCTTGGTTGGGCCAAGTAGATTTGGACCATTTGGATTGGATCCAAAATGGGCCTAAATCACACCATTTAAGTCCAAATGTAATAAATGGGCTTTTATGTTTAATTGGGCCTTATGGGCTTGATATTGATTTTATGGCAAATGAGGGTGATTCCTTATTGGGCTTGGAAATTGGGTTTGACCCACATTGACCAAGGCCCAAGCCTAAAGAAATCAATAGAAAGCCCATCGGACTTTAATTAAACAAACATTAGATGTTAGTTGGGCTTTGAGACCCAATAGTACTAGATTTGGAATCTAAGTTATAAAAGCACAATAAAAGTGTAAATATTTAATTTAGAATTAAATAAAAGGATTAGTATTGAATACGACTTAAATTGGATTTAACGAGTAGTTCGATATAATTCATGAATTCATACTATAAGTATTTATTCTCAAAACGAGTTGGACTCGCGCAAATGCAAACAATTGTTTGAACATTGTATTGTCACCTAATTAAAGACTAATTAATTGGATTTGATTGGTTGTATAACATGCCTTGAATGAATGAATAGGATGTGTTGAATGAATAGTGTATATCGGATGGATATTAGAAGGGAAGGGTAATTTTAGAAATTATTGTAAATTTGGAATTTATAAATTGGACCTGCGTGTCCAGCCTTATCTCTTTATCTCTTTGTATTCTCTTCTCACCTAATTCCCCTCAATGTAAATGAGGTTTCTCTTTGTATTATGTAATTGGGTAGAAGTAGAATAGTGCTAGCGGGGAGAGGAAAGGGAGTGATTTGTTCTAGGAACAAGTTGTTTATATATCCATCCGCATATCACTATTACTTTACTTTACGCACTTTATGATGTTTTAGAAGCATGCTTAAGGGTGTATGATGATGAGACCTAACAAAGATAAATTAATTGGTTGCCAATTACGCGAAAAATCCCTCAAAACAATATTAAGCGATTTTCCTTCCGTTGAATGATTCTCTCTCAAGATCCGAAATTGGCATTGGTTTGTTGGCCAAAGTCAAGACCTTTGTCAATTGAGGATGTGTTTGAATCATGAGAGTTTTGTTCCACATCGGTGTCCTGTCCAAGTTGTGATTTGTTGGCCAAAGTCAAGATCACTTCTTGTCCATCGACATTGATTACGAAACTTTCCTCGTCAATGGGTCCCGCTTAACTGGAATCATTAGGTTTGTTGTGCCAAAGCCAAGGCTTAGTTGATTCAGAGGAAATGGTTAGGAAAATGTATTGGATACATTGACATATGTATTAGATATATATGTTTCGGACTTGGATGTCCACCTACCGGATCTAGGAATTGGATGGGATCCAATTGATCTTCGAGATCTACCTAGTTAAATATCATACAACTTGTTGGCCAAAGTCAAGGTTGTGTGTTATTTAACGGGATCCTAGCCCACTAGGAAATTGGATTTCCCGAGTACTCAACAGAGGGTTAGAGACTTGTAGAAAATAGTGGGAGGCTAGTATTGAATTTGCAATTTCATTCAGATACTTAGCTTTACGCGCTTACAAAATTTATTTCGTCAAAATTTTTAACATTAGTTGGACTAATAAAATGTTTTTCTTGTAACAGTTTGACTGTACCCATTTTATCGTTAACTAGATAGTTAGACTATCGTAGTTAAGATGGCAAGCAAGGTAAATGTCCGAGACATCATCATGGGTGACAATGTCTTTAAGGGGACAAACTTCGCTGATTGGGAAATGAACCTAAGGATAGTCCTTGGGGCGGAGAGGATACTGTATACGATACAAAGACCTCTCGGGCCTAAGCCCACTGAGCCACTTGAGCTGGAGTTATGGAAAACTCACAGTGATGATTGTGACACGGCTCAGTCGATCATGCTTGCTTCAATGACTCAACACTTTCGCCGCCAAAATAGGGACTTGGATCCTTATAATATGATGGCAAGATTGCAAGATCTTCACCGCACTAATAAGCGGATGGCGAGGTACGAGTTGGTGAAGAAAATCTTTCGCTCCCGTATGACTGATGGTAGTTCTGTTGAGGTCCATGGGACTCAAATGATAGCCGATATTGATGAACTGGCTAATATGGGTATAGTCTTGGAGGCTGAGCTGGCTATAGATGTACTTCTACAGTCACTACCCGATACTTGGAAACAGATTGTCATCAACTACAAACTGATGAATTCGGATGACACTCTTGGAGAGTTATTGTCGATTCTCTCAAGGAGTCAGAGAAAGAGCTTCTGAAAGGCAACAAGCGCGAGGCGCACTTTGCAACAACATCTCAAACGCCGAAAGCTGGGCTCAAGGCAACTGGGGGTGTTAAGAAGAAAAAGCATAGAACAAAGGCAAGGCCAAGTCAACAAAGGCTTCTGGGAAGCCAAGGGACAAGTCTCAAGATGTTTGCCTGAAATGCGGCAAGAAAGGTCACTGGAAGCGTGACTGCCGCATGAACAAGGGACATAAGGAGGACATACAGGCGGGCAAGGCACCGGCCTCAGGTATGTTTGTTATTGAGATAAATATGACTACTTCTAGTCTTAATAAAAATTGGATTTTTGATTCTGGCTGTGGTTCTCATATTTGTACTGATGTGCAGGATCTGCATGATAGCAGGAGACTGGCTTCGGGGGAGGTAGATCTACGAGTTGGAAATGGAACTTCTGTTGCTGTTTTGGCCGTAGGCACTTTTGTTTTGGAACTGCCCTCGGGGCATGTACTTAAACTTTTGACTGTTATTATGTTCCTAGTTTAACTAAGAATATTATTTCTGTATCTTTGTTAACCCAGTATGGGTACACTTTTGTATTTAAAAGCACCAGGTGTTATTTATATAAAAATGATGCAGAAATTTGCAGTGCTGATGCAAATAATGGTCTTTATATTTTGAATATAAATGAATCTCCAAAATGTAAATAACAAACAAAAGGCTCAAAATGAGTAATCCAAAGGAAGAAACTTATTTGTGGCATTGTCGTCTGGGACACATCAACAAGACTCGCATATCCACACTTTCGAAGAGTGGGTACTTGGACGGATTTGATCCAAATTCATATGACGTCTGCGAATCTTGTTTATTAGGCAAAATGCCTAAATCACCTTTTAGTGGTAAAGGTGAACGCGCCACTGAACTGTTAGCCCTCGTTCATAGTGACGTTTGTGGGCCCATGTCTAGCCAGGCTAGAGGTGGATATCGATACTTCGTAACCTTTACGGATGATGCATCACGTTATGGTTATGTGTATCTAATGATGCACAAGTCGGAAACTTTTGAGAAATTCAAAGAGTTTCGACACGAAGTTGAAAAACAAACAGGCAAGAGTATTAAACATTACGGTCGGACCGTGGTGGCGAATACTTAAGTAATGAGTTTCAAGATTACTGAAAGAATATGGTATTCTTTCACAATGGACTCCTCCTGGAACACCACAATTAAATGGTGTGTCTGAACGGACGGAGAAACCGTACCTTGCTTGACATGGTAAGGTCGATGATGAGTCGCACTGAGCTACCTATATCCTTCTGGGGACATGCATTAGAAAGTGCAATTCTTATTTTGAATAGGGTTCCGTCAAAGTCTGTTGAACAGACTCCGTATGAGATATGGACAGGAAAGAAACCAGGTTTCTCATTCCTGAAGATTTGGGGTTGCTGGGCATACGTCAAACGTTTGGAAGGTACCAAACTTGAACCCAAATCAGATAAATGCCTATTTGTTGGATATCCTAAGGAAACCAAAGGATATTACTTCTATTACCCACAAGAGAACAAAGTATTTGTTGCTCTACATGCGGTTTTCCTTGAGAAGGAATTCCTAAATGCAAGTGAGTGTTAGTGGGAGGAAAGTAGAACTCGATGAAAGTCGTAGTGATACTGTTCCTGGCAATGAATCAAGAACGGAACATGAACAGTCCATCCAGGATGAGACTGAACCACAATCTTCAATTACACAAGGACTACGTAGGTCGGAGAGAGTCAGGGTAATACCTGAGAGGTATGGATTCCTGATCTCACCTCATGTAGATATTAATCTTATTGAGGATACTGAACCGGCTACGTATGAGGAAGCGATACAAGGTATCGAATCCACTTTATGGCAAGAGGCCATGAAGGCCGAAATGGATTCCATGTATACCAACCAAGTTTGGACACTGGTTGATGCACCAGAAGGCGTAAAGCCTATTGGATGCAAATGGGTCTTCAAGAAGAAGACAGACATGGATGGCAACGTACAAACGTACAAAGCTAGGCTTGTAGCGAAGGGGTATCGTCAACAACTTGGAGTTGATTATGACGAAACTTTCTCACCCGTTGCCATGATTAAATCCATTCGGATAATGCTTGCAATAGCTGCATATTACGATTACGAAATATGGCAGATGGACGTTAAAACCGCTTTCCTTAACGGAAACCTGTTGGAGGATGTTTATATGCAACAACCTGACGGTTTTATCGCACCAAGACTTGCAAACAAGGTTTGTAAGTTAAATCGGTCCATTTATGGACTGAAGCAAGCATCGAGGTCATGGAACCAACGTTTTGATGAGGTCATAAAAGAATATGATTTCATTCAAAACGTAGATGATCCTTGTGTATATAAGAAGGTTAGTGGGAGTGCACTGACTTTTATTGTCCTTTATGTCGACGATGTATTGCTTATAGGCAATGACATTCCCATGTTAACGTCGGTGAAAGCTTGGCTTTCATTGAAATTCTCCATGAAAGATCTGGGAGAAGCAGCTTTTATTCTAGGAATAAAGATCTACCGGGATAGATCTAGAAGGCTACTTGGACTCTCCCAGAGTACATATATTGATAAAGTGTTGAAGAGATTCAACATGGATCAGTCCAAGAGGGGACTGTTGCCAACATCACATGGCGTCTTTCTATCTAGGGACATGTGTCCTAAAACACAAGATGAGAGAGACAACATGAGTCGGACTCCGTTCGCCTCGGCAGTCGGATCGATCATGTATGCCATGATATGTACACGACCTGATGTGTCCTATGCTTTGAGCATGTGCAGTCGATATCAGGCCGATCCAGGACAGGATCACTGGATGGCGGTTAAGAGTATCCTTAGGTATCTTAAAAGAACTAAGGATGTTTTCTTAATCTATGGAGATGGAGAACTTGAGGTATCTGGTATACCGATGCAAGTTTCCAAACCGACGACAGAGACGACTTCAAGTCGCAAACCGGGTACATATTTTGCTTGAATAACGGAGCAGTGAGCTGGAAATCTTCCAAGCAAGATACTGTTGCCGATTCAACAACTGAAGCAGAGTACATTGCAGCAGCTGAAGCAGCAAAAGAGGCAGTTTGGATCCGTAAATTTCTAATTGGATTAGGAGTAGTTCCGTTAGCAGCTGAGCCCGTTCCATTGTATTGTGACAATAGTGGGGCTATAGCACAGGCTAAGGAACCAAGGTCTCATCAACGATCCAAACATGTTCTTCGACGATTCCATCTGATTCGAGAGATCATACATCGTGGCGATGTGAAGATCGAAAAGATCGCATCAGAGGATAATATTGCAGATCCGCTGACGAAGGCTATTCCTCGGGAAAAGTTTGAGCGACATGTACATAGTTCAGGTATTAGATGCTTGAGTGACTGGCTATAGGCCAAGTGGGAGATTGTTAGACAGTAATGACCCATAGCGTCACTATTTTGTAAATGATATTGTATTATTGTACAAAATTAACTATGTAGTAATGAAATTGCCTTTTACCGTTTTGTAATTTATTTACTTTGATATATAAATGGTTAAAAGTCCCTATGATTAGTTCCGGATTGTGATGATATGAGACAGTATCAATCCATAAAGGTTTAATCATTAAATATCCCTAGTCGTAGTATTATCGAGATTGGACATCGATAATGCGGAATAGACTAGTACTGCACTCGTGCATGTTGTGAGGGCACAACGGCATAGTTCTCATATATTTAAGTATAGGATACTTATGCAAGTGCGGTAGGAGGTTGTGTTTTACCGATGGTACGGAAAACAGCTTCGCTCTGGATAGACCCCGCGGAGTCCCATTGGTAGTATGTCTGCGTGTCTATGGGAGTCCGCTTCAGGGTAGGTGCATATGATCTTAACCTGAGACTTGCATCGCTAGTACTTACGACAATCGGTAAACTTTAGTTTTGGTGGTCCAGGGCTTTAACGGGTTCTGTGTACACCTCTTCTGGGTTTATCGAGAATCGTAGTGTATTGGATGTGATGTCAAGATGGAAGTATCACTTCAGACATATGGAGATGATGATCGCGAGGGATACAGAACTAGTACTCTATAATGGTTGCAACCATCGGGATAATATGACTAGGTCAGGATTATCCGATTCAAAGAGACTGGTTGCTTGATGTCCGATATGTGTATCGTACGGGGCAGACACATCTCCAGCCCCAGGCCTTACATGTGATCATCCGATACTGGTTCGATATACACTATACTACGGTATACTACGCCTGTTATAGATCTTATATTCCAATAAGAATATTTCTAGAGAATTGGGTAGACATGGCGTTTTGCTAGAGGCTAACCTTGTCTTGTAAATCGGTAAAAACGTAGTACTTGGTACGTACGTGTTCGGATAGTTCGACAACGGATTTACTGCCAACATATCTAGAGGTCTCTTGGGTCGCTTCCGAAGATTCACCAATGACGTATGATTCAAACTCGATTAATCTTGGATTAATTACGGAGAGACTTTATCTTGGATAAAGTACTAAATAAAGAGAGAGAACGATTAATTTGGAATTAATCGTAAAATTATTATATTCGATATAATAATCGAAATTCGATTTCGACGCGAAATTAAAATTAGATTTTAATTCGGGCAAACGAGTTAATTTAGAATTAATTCGTTAGCGACGTAAATAATAATTTCGCTAGGCGCAATTATTTATTTAAATTCGATTTAATTAACGTCGCGACGTAAGTTCGGTATTTCGGAAATATCGAACCCGAACGCGTGAGTGCACGTGGGCCCACTTTCATTTGGAAACGTGTGGGGCCCACATGACACATGTCATTATATGCATTATTTTATGTTGATGCATTGCATGGAGATAGTGTACAATGCACTCAAGGGTTATGCATGGAATTGAGTGTTTGACACTCTAAGCCTTTGCATGGTTTGTGTCATAAGTTTATTATTATTTAATAAATATTATGGCATAAATATAAATTGATTTGTAACAAAAAATCAGATCTCTTCCCTCTCAAATTACCGAAACAGTAATTTCACAGCCCTCTCCATTTCTTCATTTTGTTGCAAAAACTTGAAGAAAGTGTGTGTGTTTGGAACATAAATCACATATTTGGCTAGCACCATCAAGGGATCATACAAAGGTGTTATATGGGAAACTCATCTTAGAGCTTGGAAGGATCAAACATTGCTTGGAGCTTCTCTTTTCTGCTTGGCCGAATCCTTCACTGCACAAAGGAGAAAGTTTTGTTTCATCAACGCATCCACATTCCGATCTTTGTGAGTATGATTCCGCCATACTTCAATATTGTTCATTCTCTTATATATTTTGCTTGTTTTTTGATCTTGGGACATGGATTAGATTCCAACAGGGCTGGTTGGGCCAAGTTAGTTTAGGCAAATTGGATTGGGATTTATCCAAATTGGGCCCTAAATCATCATTAAGTCCAAAATGTACTAAATGGGCTTTAAAGTTAATTGGACTTATTGGCTTGATATGGGTTTAGGGAAATGAGGTGATTCCTTAATTGGGCTGAGTAATTGGTTTGCCCGTATTGACCAAACGACCCATGCCTTATGAAATCAATTGAAAGCCCATCAGACTTAATTAACGAAACATTGGAGTTAGTTGGGCTTGGAGACCCGATAAGATTAGATTTGGAATCTAAGTCCTTTTAAGCGCATTAAAAAGTGTAAATATTTAATTTGGAATTAAAATAATAGAATTAGTATTGGATAGACTTAAATAGATTTAACGAGTAGTTCGATATAATTCAAAGAATTCGTATTTGAGTAATTATTCTCAAACGAGTTGGACTCGCGCCCAAAATCAAATCGTTGTTTGAAACCTTGGATGGTCATATAATAAAGACTAATTAATTGGATTAGATTGGTTGTAAATGCATGCTATGAATGAATATATGGATGTGATGAATGAATAGGTATATCAGATGGATATTAGAAGGAAAGGGTAATTTTGGAAATTATGTAAATTTGAATCTTATAAATTGGACCTCGCGTGTCCAGCCTTATCTCTTATTATCTTTTGTATTTCTCTTCTCACCTAATTCCCTCAATGTAAATGAGGTTTTATTATTGTATTATGTAATGGGTAGAAGTAGAATAGTTGCTAGCCGGGAGAGGAAAGTGAGGGATTTGTTCTAGGAACAATCTGTTTAAATTCCATCCACATATCGTTATTAATTTACTTTTCGCGCCTTTGATTATTTAGAAGCATGCTTAATGGTGTATGATGAGACCTAACAAAGATAATAAATTGGTTTGCCATTTATGCGAAAAAAACCCTCAAATCATATTAAACGTTTTCCCTTCCGTTGAGTGATTCTTACTCCAGATCCAAAGTTGGCATTGTTTGTTGGCCAAAGTCAAGATCTTTGTCAATTGCGGATGTGTTTGAATCATGAGAGTTTTTTTCCATATCGGTGTCTTGTCCAAGTCGTGATTTGTTGGACAAAAGTCAAGATCACTTCTTTTCCATCGACATTGATTACGAAACTTTCGATGTCAATGGGTCCCGCTTAACTGGAATCATTAAGCTTGTTGTGCCAAAGCCAGGCTTAGTTGATTCAGAGGAAAAAGGTTAGGAAAATATATTGGATATATTGGCATATATATTGTATATATGTTTCGGACTTGGATGTCCACCTACCGGATCTAGGAATTGGATTGGATCAACTGATCTTCGAGATCTACCTAGTTAAATATCATACAGCTTGTTGCCAAAGTCAAGGTTGTTGTTATTTAACGGGATCCTAGCCACTAGGAAACTGGGTTTCCCGAGTACTCGACATAGGGTTAGAGGCTCGCCGAAAAATAGTGGGAGGCTAGTATGAATTTACAATTTCATTCAGATACTTAGCTTTACGCGCTTTCATAATTATTTCGTCAAAATTATTTTTATTAGTTGGACTAATATAATGTTATTTTTCTTGTAACAGTGGACTGTACCCAAATATCGTTGATTAGATAGTTAGACTATCGTAATCAAGATGACAGGAAATGGAAATGTCCGAGACATTATCATGGGCGAAAATGTCTTCAAGGGCACAAACTTTTGCCGATTGGGAAATGAATCTGAGGCCGAGAGGCTGCTATATACTATACAGAGACCTCTTGGGTCTATTTCCAAACCTGATGAGCTACTTAAGCTGGAGCTTTGGAGACTCACAATGATGATGTGAAACTGCTCAGTCAATTATGCTTGCTGCCATGACTCATCATTTCCATCGACAGAACAAGGACTTGGATCCCTATAACACGTTGGCGAGGTTGCACGATCTTCACCGATCTAACCGAAGGTCGCAGAGATATGAGTTAGTGAATAAGCTCTTCCGTTCACGTATGTCAGAAGGCTTATCTGTTGAGTCCCATGTGGTTCAGATGATTGCTGACATAGATGAGCTAGCTACTAAGATGGAGGATAGTCTTAGAGGCTGAGATTACCATAGATATGATTCTTGCAATCTCTCCCCAACACTTGGAAACAGTTCATCATAAGCTATAACCCTGATGAACACTGATGATACTCTTGGGAGATTATTTTCAATTCTCAAGGAAGCTGAAAGGGAGATGCTTAAGGGCAACGAGTGCGAGGCGCACTTTTCTTCGACATCTTAGCCCGAGGGTGGGCCTAAGGCGACTGGAGGTGTGAAGAAGAAGATGTTAGACATTATGACCCATAGCGTCACTGTTTTGTAAATGATATTGTATTATTGTACAAAATTAACTATGTGATAATGAAATTGCCTTTTGCCGTTTTGTAATTTATTTACTTTGATATATAATGGCGAAAGTCCATAAGATTAATTCCGTATTGAGATGATATGAGACAGTATCAATAAATAAAGGTTTAATCATAAATATCCCTAGTCGGAGTATTATCGAGATCGGACATCGATAATGCGGAATAGACTAGTATTGCCACTTGTTGTGTTGTGAGGGCACACGGCATAGTTCTCATATATTTAAGTATAGGATACTTATGCAAGTGCGATAAGAGGTTGTGTTTTACCGATGGTACGGAAAACAGCTTCGCTCTGGATAAAAACCCCGCGGAATCCCATTGGTAGTATGCTGCGTGTCTATGGGAAGGCCGCATCAGGGTAGGTGATATGGTCTTAACCTGGACTTGCATCGCTAGGACTTGCGACAATAGGTAAACTTTGGTTTTGGTGGTTGGGGGACCTTAACTGGTTCTGGTGTTTCACCTCTTCTGGGTTTTTCAGGAATCGTAGTGCACTGGGTGTGATGTCAAGATGGAAGTGTCACTTCAGACATATGGAGTTGATGATCACGCAGGATACAGAACTAGTGCTCTATAAAAGGTTGCAACCGTCGGACAATATGACTAGGTCAGTATTGCCCGATTTAAAGAGACTAGTTGCTTGATGTCCGATATATGTTTCGTACGGGGCAGATGACCGGCGTAAAACACACGTATATAACGCAAGCGCACGTATCGTTCAAGTAGTATAAAAATATCGATCCCACGAGGACTTAAAACCTTTTTGTTATCAATTTATTAG